>JABUQX010039286.1:7500-33432 GCA_015478945.1 Trachelipus rathkii
GGGGAACTTCTCTAGGTAATTTCTACCTAGGATCCAAACTAGGATTCGAACCCGCGACCTTGCCATGCGACTCCGTCGCTCTACAGTTTCAGCCACAGTATAATGAAATTATAAAATATTGGACTATGTAAATAATGCAATTTTTCTTTTCTGAATAAAGATTTTCTGATTATTATTATTAATATTATTATTATTATTATTATTATTATTATTATTATATTATTATATTATTAAAAGAAATTAACTTTAAAGTAGAAACTACTACAAAAAAACAAATATTAACTAAACTGTTAAAGCAAAAATTTTAAAAATTTTAAAACAAGATTCCATAATTTTCTTACTTAAAAATGTATATATTTATTTGAATATTAAAATGTTATGGTGTAGGAAAATAGGTTGCTCTCTATGTTTTGGAGTTAAACGTGATCTCTTATCCTCAAACACATTACCCGCTCCTAAAAAAAAAGCTTTTCTGAAAAAGGCTTTTTAAACTTTGAAGACCCGTAGAACTTTATATAGTATATTCCTATTTTACTTAATAAATTAAATTGATCCGCTATCCGGGGGAATTTGGCTTACAGAATCAAAGAAGTAGAGGGTTGTGCGGGGTCCGAGACTCTAAGAGACTCCACTTGTTAATCAGACAAGTTTTATGTAGAATATGTAAGGTGTAGCAGAAGTCGAAAAGTTCCAGTTCTGGTCGGAACTTTTCCAAGGTTCCGGTTCCAGCTGGAACCAAAAATTTTGCCTCATGGTGCAGAAGGTTGACTCACCAACTCTCATATGAGAGGACGCTGGTTCAAGAATTTTATTTTTTTTAAAAGAAAATCCTATGGGAAAATTTAAACTTTGAGAGGCTGTAACTTTTTTTCTAAAGAGACTGCCAATTTTCTTTTTCACTATTTTTCATTTATTATTTTTTAGAGTATATCCTGTGATTTTTTCAAATAAAAATCAGGGGTGACACCCCTCGGTAATTATCTAGTATTGGTAAGTCCAGTTCCACGTACTAGATATTAAAATTAAAACATTTCAATTTACAAAAATGGTTTTAAAAAATTATTGAAGTTTTTTTTAACGCATTTGAGTTTATTTTGAGTTAATATTTTCACTAAAAATATTAACTATTAACTGGCTCTGAAATCATAATCATTTTCGGCATTTTCCGTTCGTGTAGGGTATAATGGAATCACTGTTGAATGCGTTTCAGATTATCGATACATCGATATCGATATTATCTTTTTTTGTAATCGATTTTTTCACTAATTTCGAGGAATCGATATTAAGACATAGTGTACGTAAATAGTATCAAAGAAATAAAAAAATTTTGTAAAACAAATTTGTGCATAATATCAATAACAAAAAAAGTACAAATTAATATCACAAAAATAAAAAATTTAATATATATATTATATATATCTATATATATATATATATATTATATATATATATATATATATATATAATTATATAATATATATATTATATATATATATATTATATATATATATATAATATATATATATATATATTCTCACAGCGCCTAGCGGCTATATATATCTATATATTATATTAATATATATATATATATATATATATATATATCTATAAATAATATATATATATATATAATATATTATTAAATATATAATATATATATATATATATGGCCTAATATAAAATATTAGGGGCTCGAGCCGACGGGGAACAGATGTGGGGACGTTTTCCCATACCGTAGGGGAGGGGCGAGGACCCGCAGACAACCCAAGATATCCAAAGAGCGGGGGTTCGTGAGAACCCTCCCGCGGAGGGGGGGAATAGTGCCTAACCCTTTCGTTCCCCGAGGCCGCAGAAGACACGACTCCTGCCATCGGGGCGGTCTACCCTTGGGGTCCTCATTATTTCTTTTTTTAAAATATTTTTTTAAACTAATGGGTACCCAAAGTAGACCGCCCCGATAGCAGGAGTCGGGTCTCTCGGTCTTCCCCGGGAACGAAAGGGTAGGACTATTTCCCCCCTCCGGGAGGGTCTCCGGACCCCCCTCCTTTGGTATTTGGGTGTCGCGGGGTCTCCTCCGCCCTCCCATACGGGGTATGAAAACGTCCCCCCCTGTTCCCGTCGGCTCGAGCCCCTAATGGGCCGTGATATATTCTTAGCTATATATATATATATTAGGACGTACCGGAACCAATTTTGGTTCCGGCGGAACCGGAACTTTCCGGAACTTTAAAAAAGTTCCGGCCGGAAGTTTCGGCCGGAACTTTTTTGACTTTGCTACACCTTACATATTCTACTTAAAACTGTTCAGATTAACAGTGGAAGTCTCTCTAGAATAATCTGGCATCTTGAATACATCGATTACTGTGAGCTTTAGGGTTTCTGTAAGCCAATTTGGGATAAGGCGGAAGTCCAATAGAATTATTAAGTAAATAGGGAATATACTATATAAAGTTTCCTCAACGGGTCTTCCAAGAGTGTTAGAAAGCTTGTGTTTCAGAAAGCATGCTTTCTAAAGAGCTGCTGTTTAGGAAAGCGGTAACGTTTGTGAAAGACTAAGAGATCACGTTAAGCTCCCCAGACATGGGTGAGAAGCAAACGCTATTTTCCCTACCCACAACAGTGTTCAGATATACAGGATATAATTCATTTTTAAAATAAGATAGATTAGTGAATCTTGTTTTGTAGAGAATTTTGTTTACACATTTTTGCGTAAACGTGTTAAGTTTTATATTTTGTTTTGGCAGTAATTTCTAGAACGTTTATAAGTTAATGTTCTTGTTAATAGAGTAATAAAATAGATAATTAATTAATTAGATAATAATATAAGTGAATATATGTAATGAGTAATAATGGTAATAAAGTGAATAAAACACTGGTGACAGACAGAGAATGTTCTTGGACGGGGTTTCGCTATTTGAGTTAGTATTGAGTATGATGTTGCAAGTGGTGGCTGAGTTCCCAAAGAATTAATGCGCTTTTGCCGTATCAATGCGATTTTATGGTTGTGCTGGTAGCACAAGATTTTGTAAAAGTTTTATGTGCATTTTTACCGGTTGTTCAAGAGGGTGTGTGTCAAGACATCGGGGTAATGATATATAGTGATAGTGGGTTATAGTATATATATGATGTGATATATGACTATGATATGTATTATAGTGATATTATCAGTTATATATGATAGTGTATATAGTGTATTATATGAGTAAGTATATGATATATATAAAGATATAGGTAGGATATAGTATAGTATAGGTATTATATATAGTATATGATATACTATAAGTAGAGAGGTGATATGATGAGTGTAGTATATATATGAGTGAATCGTTAGTATATTAGTATATGGGTCGTATATATATTAGTAGTGATATATAGTATTATATTAGTATATGATTATATGATAATTACTATATAGTATAGATGAAAGTGAGAGTATATACTATAGTATATGGTAGAGTATGAAGAGGTAGTGATAGTAGTGGTAGGTAGTCAGTTAGTAGGTTAGTAGTAGTATAGTATATAGATGGTATATAGGAGTATATATGGATTGGAGTAGTATGATATGTAGTGATAGGGTAAGTAGGAATGATGGGTATATAGTAAGGTGAGGTATAGTGGTGAGGGTTAGTGTATGAGTATAGTAATGAGGGGTAGGGTATATAGTAGTATATGTGATAGAAGTAGTAATGAGTATATATGATAGGTAGTATGAAGTAGGGGTATATGATTAGGGTAATATATATAGTAGGGTACTCTAGTGAAATGGGGAGTGATAGTAGAGGGGGAGGTAATTATGAGTAAGTGAGTGAGGGTAGTATAGTAGTGATAGTGTATGGGTATATGGGGATGAGGGTAGAGGTAGGTTGAGTGATTACGTATGAGTAATGAGGTAGTATGGAGTGTAGGGTGAGTGATGTTATGTATTATGAGTAGAGGTGATGATGATATTATATGTAGTATGAGTAGTAGTGTGTAGTAGGTGTGGTAGGTAGGTTTTTTTTTTTAGTATATATTATAGGTATATAATGGGTTTGCCACAGGAGGTTGTACATATAATTGTATATAGTATATATATTATATCATTGATATATTATTTTATAGTATATTTATAATATTAGTTAAGATAGTATTATATATAGTATATAAATTATCATATATATATATTATATTTATATTATATATAATTATTTTATGTATTATTGATTATAAACAATCACATATGTATTATGATACATGTTTCTTTGATATATATATTTTATATACTATATAATCGTAAAATAAAATAATATAATGATATATTTTATCTAACTAATTTAATGTATTAGTATATGAATTTTTTATTCATTTAAACATATCTACTATTTATAACTTTCGTTCATTATATCTATCTCTCTTTTGCATAGTCTATAATATTCTCATGCATTATCTCTCGAACATATATTCGGGTCCGATCAGTATTGATTATCTCATTGCTCCTGTTAATGTCACTTCCATTTAACTTTAAGATTCTTCGATGGATAGCTTTCACGCCTGCTTCTATTGTGTCACTAACTATCGCCAGGTACCGAAATGTTGCTTAGTGAGAATGTAAAGTAGGCAACTTTAATACTCATTCTACATCCATGAAGAATGAAAACTGTCTAGCAGTTCCCTGTACAGTGTTAGTGGTTCTCGGCTTTCCTGTTCCCCCAGAAAATTATGTAATACATCTGAAAAAGCATTCCCCGCTCTTGCCTTTAACACAGTCATTGTTGTAGCAAGGCAGCATCACGGAGGAGTGTCCGTATTTGTGGGCCATCAAATAGCCCAGCTTTTTTTCTTCTCGTCACTCAGACCAGGAACGTTAAGCATATATAGGGAAGATCACCATCAGGGTCTAGGATCTTCACAAATTGTTTCCATCAAACCAAGTTTTTATGTGTAGGGGAAGTAAGATGATGAATTCTCTCCGTACAAGTGGTTCACGTACGTGTTCCTGTCGACCTGGCGTCAAGGTTCACCTCAGTGGCCATTCTCTTTGTCCAGTGATCCTTTGTCGCCCGGTTGTCCCAATAGAACAGGAAGCAGGGATATTTGGGGAAACCTGCTTGCTGACTGAGCAGAAGTTTACCATTTGAGGTTGACGCATATTACATCCATGTATCCTGATATGGACGCCTCTGCCCAAACTGGTCTTGATGATTTGCATTATCTCATCACTCTTCATCCGTACTGAGCTAACCCTACTGGAAACGAAGCATATCTGTCCGTTGTGTAACAACACACACTTTAAACTGCTCTGAAGTGTCAATAAACAGTCGCTCACTACCGTAACATATCGTATGCTGGGGAGTCCCATCAGCGAGTAGTAGGACCTGCATTCAACTGCAAAACACAAGGTAACATCTGGACTCGGAAGAACCTCCGAGCTCTGCTCTCCGTTGCGATAAAATGTTACTCTTGTGCCATGGTCGCAGTAGTCATTTTTCCATGCAACTCGACAGCCAACAGCTCAAGAGGACAGACTTCGGTCAAAGTACAAGCAACTCCATACAAGATCGTTAAGTTCACTCCTGGGTAAACATGACGGCACCATCCGACTGTATTCTAGATGGATGATGAACATCAATCCAAGTCTCCATCGGCATCGCATACATGTGACGTACTATAAGTTATCCACATGCTTCCCGTAATATCGACCGCAGTAACTTATAACTGCTAATGTAGATTATCGGGATTGGTAACGTCTGTACAGCCTACGAGTGCGCACATGAATTTTGTCATTTCCTAGGGAATATGAAAAAAAAGGATCCATGATTGCACGAAACGGGATAGTGAGATAACCTTTGGTGAAGGACGAGCATCGCCGCGAGATTGATAGGGTTATATTGGAATCAGCACATCCGAATTACTATATATCGCTAACCAAAGGCCATCGCAAGAAAAATTCTTACCTTTTTTTTTTGATTGACCACTGTAGTAGTAATAAAATAATAATAATAATAATAATAATAATCATGAATAATAATAATAATAATAAAATAATAAAAATTACAATATATAATGATACATTATAATAATACCCTGTATACAAATTTTATTTATCCCCGGATATAGGTTCTAGTTTAGAATTTCTTCATATGTATTTATGTTATATAGAGTTGCGCCTGATTTTTTTTTACGTGTTTTTTTTATATAAAACAATTATTACTTTTTTATTTTATTTTTATTTTTTTTTTTTTTAGGCATTTTTTTTTATAAATTAATAATTAATCATAGCTATCACCTAATTAAGGGATAAGTAAGTTTCATCTATATAATAAGTAAATTCATCAATTGTACTTTCAAGTCATTTTTAATTAAGAAATAAAATAAAATTAGATTATTAAGATATTTTACAGAATATAGATAACTAAATTACAAACTTAAATTAAAACTAAATGAATTATTTTTACTAACTTATTTTAATTTGTAAAACAACGTATACTAAATTTTAAATAATAATTAAAAAAGCATTTTAAATAAATTGAACAATAGAAAAATTAAAAAAAATAAAAAAAAAACCCTTAAAAAACCCACATTGCTTCTAGAGAAAGCTTTCGGTTCGTGTGTGGAAAAAATATTGTTTCATATTTCGACCTTTCGAAACTAATAGAGTCGAGGTCATTTTATCATGATATTTGTTCACATATATCATCAATTTTATATAATTTTTTATGCAAAATCATAACTGAGTAAATGGCAAATCAATTACTGAATTTTTTTTAAGAAAGCACCATTTGAAAAGTAAAAAAGTTAGGTGTGTACCGGAACTGAAATTTTAAGTTCCGGCCGGAACCGGAAACTTCTAAAAAATCGAGGTTCCGGCCGGGAAGTTCGCAGGACCTGGTTTCCGGTACAGTTCCCTAATCATATAATATAATATATATATATTATATATTATATTAGTGACTAATCGCCTCACGAAATCGGCACGAGTCGATCTAATACTGACTCACGCAGCTTGTTTCAACGTACTCGTAGAATTTTCCACTAGTCAACAATAAATTTTTGCCCATATATATATATATAATATATCTATATAATATATATACTATATATATATATATATAATATATATATATATATATGGGGAAAAGTTCGATTTTAAAATATTATATTCTCATTATAAATCCGTTATTTTATATCATATAGAAAATAATTTTTATTATTCTCCGCAATTATAATTCTGAGTCTTATATTTTATTATATATATAATTGTATTACATAACAATACCGTTTGCGAATGTTTTCAATTTGATTTTATTCGCTCTTTTTAATATCGTAAACGTAATCTGGGCATAACAATTCGAATGTTGATAACTCGTTCAAAATTATCGATTATTGGAAAAATATTAATGCAATGCGATATATAAAATCGAAACAAAGCATCGATAGCGATATCCTAAAAAACGAGAAATTAGCCGTTTAAAATTTAAAATTACGTTTTTTTTTATATTTTTTCTTTAAAATATATGCGTAAATACACGAAAATCGTAAAAAAAACTTCAAATAATTTTTTAAAACCATTTTTGTAAATGAAATGTTTATAATTTTAATATACTATGTACGTGAACTGGACTTACCAATACTAGATAATTACCCACCCCTCTGCACTACTATTACCATAATTAGCCTACTTTAGTGTATAAATAAGTTTAATAATACTTACCACTATCATTATTGGGCAGTGCCTTTCCTTTGTGATTCCCATTTTTTTGCTTTTCATCTTTTTTGGAAGATTTTACTTCAGTCTTTGTATGAGAATGACTATTTGAATGACCAGTTTTAAAGATGCGTACAAATTTCTCAACAATCAAAAATACAATAATACCTCCCAATACAGAAACACCAATAGTGTTATCATGGCTGTGAGAATGTTCTTCGGAGTGTGAATGAGAATGGCTATGACTATGGGAATGATCAGATTGTAAATCTTTATTTTGGGACATCATTAATGCATGAGGAATGAGATGTAAAAATGCATCACCTAAAAGACCTCCAGATGCAAAGGCCAGTAAAACTTTTAAATATGGTTCATGTTCTTTTGAATTAGTAACTGGTATAAAAAAAAGGATTAAATATGGGGCTATGCTAATTAAAATTGTGGATCCCAAGGCTTCAAACCACAAGTTAGGTCTCAAATTGTGTGTAGTTTCACGAATGATTTTATGCTTTTTTCCTTCAGTTTCTTCATACGCTTCATTTGCTTCTTTACTCCATTTAAATGAAGGTGGCTCTTCGTGTGAATGACCATGATTGTCGTGTGAATGCCCATGATTGTGGTCATCATGGCCATGCCCATGTCCACATACATAGGGAAAACACAAAACGAGCAGAACTATAAACAAGCATATCAAAAAAAGTCTCTTTATATATGAATCTACAAATAGCATTTTCTCATTAGTAATAACACAAAATTTAAATAATCTGACCTAATAAACTTCACTCAATCATAAAAACTCATAATTTTCCACAGCAAATAGGCCTACGTGTAATACCAAAACTAATTGTCACACAAAAGTTCCACAAGTAGCGATGCCGCAAGAGGACCGATATAAATCGATATTATATTTTTTTCGATTATTTTCACCATGCAATATTTTATCATCAGTAACGAATCAACGATTTTTTTTTTTTTATCAGAATGTTAGATGTTTCTTTATTCATAAAATAACATTTAATCAAAATGGGTGATTTCAACTGATATGACTTTTTTGACCAGAGTAAAAGAAGAGTCAGATAATTAATACAAGAAAAGAGATCCTATAAGAAAGACATCTTCACCCTTCAATTATTTGTATCTTCAAATAATATATTTTATATAAAAAGAATGAAAGTAGAAATAATGCATTCAATATGCTTTTATATTAAGTTTAAATCTTAAAAATTAATAATCTAAAAAAATCTTATCATTGTGAAATTTTCCACTTTACACTCCAGCTTATTCCCTAAGTAAAATCAACCTCACCAAATTCACCAGATAAGTTACTTTAGAAAATCCGATAGTTTAAATTATATTGCTAATAAATTTTTACTTATTATTACAAAATAAGATTGTTAAAAAAATAAATAAATAAATATAATAATAGAATAAATATATATATAATATATATCAATATATATTAAATATATATAATTATATATTATATATATATATATATATAATATATATATAATATAATATAATAATAAAATCTCGTATATAAAATATAAAAATATATAATATAAATATAATATATATAATATATATAAATATAAATATAAATATAATAAATATAATATATATATATAAGATAAATATAAATAGCTATATAACGAGTACAATCTATGATCTAAACCTATCTAAACCTATATCTAAACCTATATCTAAACCTAAACCTATATCTAAGACCTAATACCTATATCTGATGCTTACGATTCGAATTTATAGAACATTAGATATATATCCCATATTTTCACACATATTTCTCCATAGTTATTAACAATAGTGCATTTCAATATGATAGTAAATACAAGATAAATCTGGAGAGCTACTTTATTTTTTGAAACTTCTTTTGATCCTTTTAAATTTATCACCTTTGACATATTCAAACCAAACCAAACATTCTAAAAACAAAAATATATTAAGAGAATCTTTTGAATTAACCAATAACAACATTTAGTAGCAGGCATAATAGAAATCTTATCTTTCAAACCCTAATAGATAGCCCTTGCAATCATCAAAGTAGCCCGCCCGTTTTATAGTAAGTCCCCGAAGTATGGCGAGTAAGCATGCGTTTTCCCGTATTAATAATATCTTTCTTTCCTCTTATTTGAAAGAAATAAACGCCTACGAGGAAAGGCTGCAGATCGGGTCTCGGTGTGCAAAACGATGCTCGAATAAATTTGCCGCCCTCTGCCCGCCCTGACAGCTCACAAGTTACTGTGTCTTTCTTTCTCGGTAAACGCTCGAGTGATGATTAAGTATTTTAGAGATAAAATAAATTAGATACCATCTAATCACACACCTTTGCTAGCCTTGCTAAAGAAATAGTATATATTATATATTAATTAATAAATATATATTAATATAAGATATATATATATATATATATATAAATAATAATATATATATGTATATATATAGTTAATATATATATTAATATAATATATATATAATATATATATTAAATATATATTATATAATTAATATAATATAATTATAAATAAACTATATATTATATATAAATGATATATTTAATATATAATAATATATATATATTATTATATTAAGATATTGAGGACTAAGCGTAGAGATGAATGATATTAGGAGGAACCCAAAATCCGAGACTTGGTATTTTTAGTTTCAAAATAGTATTATATGAAAACTCATTAATAGACCAAAAAAAAAAATAAACAGTATATTATGAGGTTAAATATATGCTAATGTGAGTACTAATATTTTATACGCACACGCTAATAGCGTAAATATTAAATTAGTATATCATAACAAAAGATACAAATAAAAAATAACATTTTAGAGCTGAAATAAAAAACTTAAAGCACTTATAATTTTTTGTGGTATATCTGTCCTAATTCTGATGCTGCGGAGGATGCGGCAAAATTGGGGAATGGGCAAGCAAGCTTCACTCTTAAGTTCACTCTTCCCAGCAAGTTTTCTACCACATCCTTATTACATCCCCAAATTGTCTTTTCAATCTTTCTAAAAATATTATAGCAAACGATCTTCTTATATACGATGGGTATGCTAATAAAAATAATATAGTATTTTCGGTTTAATGATTTGTGCTCAAATATGTGCATAAGAGATGTTTAAAGTTTAAACATTTAGTCTTTAATAGCAAACCTTCAGGGGGATAAATATATTATTTCCCCTGAGATCACCTTGACCTGTACCTGAACCTTATATTCATTAACCATAATCCTAACCTCATTGACCCATTAGAACAATTAATGAAAAAATATAATCAAAAAAATTCATGTACACCCCGCCGCAGGCGTTAGGATATTATGACATAGAGTGCTAACCTATTAAAAAAAATTTTGTATACCGAATCCCTTTCCTGTAGTAGAACACAAGTACTGAACCTATATATCCTAGAAAAAAAGTACTAACTTCACACGTAATGGGATTTGAACAAAAAAAAAAATCACAATGGACTCTATTAAAAATTAAAATAGTTAATTAAATGTGGCCAGCTCGCCCAGAACTTTTCGAATGTGGAATTAAAACCTTACTGTTCAATTTTTTAATTTTTCCAATCCATTATGGTTATGCATTTCTTCTTTCAGAGCCCAGAAGATCTTTCTCCTATTTCTAATTCATTCTTATAAAACGATTTTATTTTTATTTTCAAAAGTATTATACCTACCAACAGCGGGGATGATGTGGCAGATAAAGGGGAGGCGCCTACCCATAGCCTATTAATTAAATAAATTATGATAATTAAAAGCAAAAATAATTCAAAGTATTTACAAACTGATCTCGACGCAAAAGGAAATGTCTTCACAATTTATTAGGTGCTTTATAAAGCCTACTGTACCTCCCTCGCTCTATCCATCATCCAAAGTTTCAACCATTATATATGGGCATTTCCATTATTTTGGGCCGCACCCCCCCGGTAGTCAAGACACTGCCACGTAACCTCTCACTACGATGTACATCATAGAAATGGGGGTATGCAATATATTAGATAGATATTAACAGTCTCTAACACTCCCTAATACAAATAGTAATAACTCCCCCACAACCTTATGCACCATCAATCACTGTGCCGAAATTGAATCCAAATCCGGAATCGACTCCTCCTTTACTCAACTCATCTATACAAGCTCCAAATTAACCTGTCATATTGAAACCTATTTCCTATTTTTAAGTTATCACAGGCACCCCATCCGGGCTGCACCGTACATCTACCTCTTCTACGACAGTTACGTCAAGGAATAAGGTTTATATATCAAATTGAGGAGATACATGCCCTATAACACCCCTAATTGCAACTATTTTAACTAACCCAACCACTCGCATCCACACCTAGGTGCCATCGACTTTCTCTCTTACTCATACACTCATTCTAATACAAGCTTCTCAGAAATTCCAAATTCAACACCTTATGAACATTCTTATAACCGCACCCTCCTCTGGGGAGTAGCAACTAGTATACCACGCAACCTCTCAACCACATAGTTTACTCATAACATAAAAGAGTTCTATCATTTTAACCCAAATTAAGAATAACAAATGTACTTTATCCTCCCTTAAAGGGTCCGAGACTTTTGACAGAGTTTTTGTCGCTCAACTTGTCACTATATATATATTAATATTAAATAATATACATAAAAAATATAATATAATATAAAATGGAAAGTAAATAATACAAGGTATCACCTATTACGATCGGTTGTTAGTGAAAAATGGTTAAATTGTAAGTGGCTACCCCAACAGCGATGTGTACCCACTGCATTAGATACTGCAACTTACTCATCCCTTTCTTTATGCATAACGTTAATTATATATTTACAAAATATTGGTTATAATCATTATCGAATTTTTTCGAATAAAAATACTTGGAAAAATAAGAACAATTATTTATTTAGACAATTTAAAAGAAATGGAAGAAAATAAAACACGCTGTATAATTAATATACCAAACGTAGTTAATAAATAATTATTCAAGATAAGAAAATAATAAAAAAAAAAAAATAAAAAAAATAAATAATCATCAAATTACTCTCAACTCATAACATATTTACTCAACCACTAGTTTATATCCCATCCCAGTGGTTCTATCACTTATGTATGTCCATTCAGTTTCATATACTAAGAAAATTACATGCACTCACCTCGCATGGCTGCGTGCCCACCTATATATATTCTAATAATTTCTATGGTAGGAAAAATATTTCTATTCTTTAGTTAATAGTAGTTACATTCAGTACATATAGGATCATAGTAACCTAGTAGAAAAAAATCCAAGCACCCCTATTAGCATATCATTATTATGCATCAAGAAGTCTACTGTTTAAAATTTTTTTGTTATTCCGACCTCCCCTTCCGTATGGTTTACCGTAAATTTAACTTTATAAAATATATACTTAATATAATAATAGAATATATATATATATATTATATATATATATATATAAGAATATAAATATATATATATATAATAATATATATTATATATATTAATATATTATATATAATATATATTAATATATTAATTTATAAGACAAATAATTTATTTAAATATATATTTACTGGACTTAGTTTATATATATATATATAATGATGAGAAAAGTTTTCCATCATAAATAGCCTATATCAACTTCTACCTCTATAAAAACTGTATAGTATTGAAATATAATACGCTTAGGTAAGATTAGCCAACCTTTTCAATAATGAAGAGAACTGATTTTACTATATGTAACACAAAATATAATGTTTCTTTTATTATTTAATTATTTCACTATGAAAATACATTAACATTTCATAATATTTCTATCAGCGAAAACCACAGAAATGACCGTCATGCATAACAAACTTCATCTTTATTACAATGGCTGCAATTTATAGAAGAGAGTTATGCAATATTTAATTTTTCATTTTAAGTTTAATGACTACACTGTAGTATTATGAAATGTTATAGCTGAATAAGTGTGAATAATTTACGAATGATCCAGAAACAATTCCTACATTAATAAAAAGATTTTTATTTATAATTACGTAAGAAAAAATTCACACAAAAATATAGAATTCAAGTCTTAATTAAGACCAAAAAACAATGCCTTAATCTATTTGAGTACTAGTATAAAAGTGCTTTGTAAATAGTGTTTCCTTGTGAATATAGATTGATTCTCTGAAATCAAAAACCACATATAATCACCTATTACACTGTCATAATTAAACCATAATCTCTGGTATCGCCTTTTCATTGTCTGAATATCCTTGAGAAATCTTAGATTCACCTATATTCTTCTACATTACTTCACCTCTAATATACTCTCGAAATAAATATAAAGTCACAAATCAGAGCGTAAATAATACGCACCTTTTACATATGAGAGTAAACCCATTTTTATATACAACAAGAGCATTTTTCAGCTTTTTGTAATAGTTAAATACTTTAGCAATTATTCCTAAAAATCCTGAACCACATTAAACGGAATGCACACCAGGCATCACTTCAATAATTATTGCTATGTCTGTTCCTTCAATTTATCAAGGATTAACCATATTAAGATGTATTTTCCAATGAGCTCTTCATTCTATCCATGAAAAAGAAAAAAAAAATATCCTCTATTAATATATATATAGTATTTATATATTATATATAAATATAATATATAATATATATATAATATATATATATATATATATAAATAAATATATATAATATATTAAGATATATATAATATATATATATTAATATATATATAATAGATCCAATAGATTTGTTCTTTAGGGAAACCTACATATACTTATACAAGAAATATATCAAAACGACAATAGCTTGATATTACATTAGATATTAGACGTTTCGAGTTATCCAAACTCCACATCAGACTAATACATAAATTAAAATTCTAATAATATTATATATTTAAATATTAAAAATTAAATTAATTATAATAAAGAATAATATAATAATAGATAAATATAAAGAATAAAAGTATATATATATAATAATAATAAGAAATACACATATAATAACAATATATAATTAATAATATTTAATACCAATATATTATATATATTTATAAATTTATCCACAATAAATGAATATATATAATTAATAATAAATAATAATAAATTAATAAAATAATAATTAAATAATATAATAAATAAAATATTCCTCAGTAATCAAGCATAGAATTATTGATAAACGAAACTACAAACAAATAAAAACGGATTAATTATTTTCTTTTAATATGAAACTATATATATTTAATATTAATAATTACTTATTTATTTATGAATTTCCCCTTATTAAATTACATAAATTAATAGCAAAAAACAACTACAATATACGATGAACTAGAAAATATAGGGGTGTACAATATTTAAATAAATAAAAATCGGTTTTTTCATTACGCTAACATTAAGGTAGAAAATAATAATAATTTACTACAGCCAACAAAATTTTAAGAATTATTAAAGTAATAATATTACTTGAGAATCCAACATCAATTCAAGCATCTCGTTTAAAAAAATTTAAATGATTCAGATAAGTTTCACTTATTTATATCATAGTGATAAATATGGTATAAAGTACCTCGAGGAATCTCTTCAAAGAAACCTGACGCCGAATAACAATCAACCCTAAGCTATTACCTTTAGATTATCATTTTGATTTTACTCTCGTAAGAGTGTATAGTCCTTATATGCTGAGAAAGAATTTTTTTTCAAAGTAATATTTATTACTATATGAAAAGACTATTCTTTGCAAACCAATCGATCTATATGACGTTTTGAAAGTTCTTCAGCTGCAGCTGTAAGCCAGTCTGGTTCCATACAAACGGTATCGTGCTACATCACTACACAAGAAAGTAAATATAAGATAACTTGAAGGACCTCATAATACGCTACAAGTACCATTTATCTTATTCATTAATATTGAATAAACTATTTATATTTTGACATATTCTTAACATAAAAAGTTATAAAAAAATACAATAATATTCAAAAATATTTTTATTTTGATATGTTGAATTATTTTTAACGAAGTACTTCGTGAATTTTATGTTCATACATAAGAACTTTAATTAAACTTAATACTTGCATAAATGATTGGCAATTATTATATTTTTTAACTATTATTTAGTACTTGAAAGATAATTAAATTATTATATTTATATAGTTTACTATTATTTATATTATATTAATATTTATATTATATTAATATTAATATTATTTTAATATTTTTAAATTATTAATTAATGGCATATTATATTATAATTTAAATATTTGATTAATAATTAATTAATATATGTGTATTATTATATATAATTATTAATATATATATTATTTAATTTAATATTATATTAGATATTAATTATATATATTATATATATTATTATTATTTATTAATTATTATATTAATTATTATTATATTATATATTATTTATATTATTAATTATAATTTTTAAACTTTTCATAATTATTTAATTAATATTATACTACGATGATTAGGGTTATTGTATACTCATGAATAATCGATCTTAATTAAATATAATTATACAAAATTGATAAAGGTCGTCCATTTCTGGAGGAGATATAGAGTGAGAAAAGATATAAATAATATATATTAATATATATATAATATATATTAATATAATAATATATATATTATATTATATATTAATATTATTATTATAAATTAATAAATATATTAATATATATAATATATATAGTATATATATATATTATATATATATATAATATTATATATATATACTTAATAAATATATATAATATTATAATATAATATAATAATAATATTATAAATAATAATAAAATATATATATATATATAATTAATAATTAATAAATATAATAATATTATAATTATTAATAAAATATATTTAAATATATAATATTATATATTATATATAATATAAATATTAATATAATATATAAATATAAAATATTAATATAGAAGCGCTTTATTAATTATATTAAGAAACATATATCTATCTTTTATATTTTTAATGAATATTATCATAATAATCAAATTAATCACAAATTTGTTAATAGTTATAGTAATATATATATAGGATTAATCATGTATTGAGAAACTAGGGCTCTAGTATATATAGAATAGTAATACGTATATGAAAGAATTTCCTCCTTACTACTTTTCTATATAATTTTTTTATATATAAATACCATACCATGCAAAAATTATATATTAGGATAATCATCTGTAATAGGTCGCTGCTCCGCCATTTAATCTGAATAGCATAATGTAATATTATTCTTGTCTTATCTATTATAACCAATCTATTATTAGGTAGTGTTATATAACAACTTCCACAATAATATAAGATATCCCAATCTGTACATTTATATATTTTATAGATCACAGTAACAATACCAAAATTAAGAGCATTGACGCTAACAATTAACTTCCCTTCATCAATTTTGTATCTAATAAATGTTATATTAGACTATGAATATAATATCCACACAATCATAGCAAAAAATCTTCCAAACTGTCTTACTACTGTTCTAGTTAAATACTAAATTATTAAAAAGTAAATTAATTATTACTATTATATTGGAATAGAAATGTATAAAAAAATATTAATATTTAGGTAATTTGACATTATCAATATTATCACTATATATAAATAATTAGTAAGTTAAACAATGGTTAAACAATATTTTATAATATATTATATAATAATATATGATAATAATAATTTAATTAATATATATATTTAAAATAATATATATATATAAAAATATATAATTATAATATAATTATAATATAAAGATATTAATATATAATATAATAAATAAAAATATTATATAATAGTATATATATATTAATATAATAATATAATTATATTATATAATATATTATATATATATTAATATAAATATATAATAGATATATATTATATATATATATATAACTATTTAATCAATGATAAATTTCGAGACATAATTAGTACAACTGACTTCAAACTAACCTTGCTATAACCACCTACAAAATAGAGTAAAGATTACCATATAATATAATCATCATTCTTCTACTAAACACAAAAAATGACAGAAATCGTATATATAAAACCTATAATAAAGGATTTTGAATCTATGGCCATGAGATAGACGTATAAGAGAAACAATTGAAAAATGAGAAGTGCAAACATAAAAAAAATTTTTTAACCGCTATCAGTACACTGATAATAGGACCCTCGCTACTTTTAAATAATTAATGCTCACGTCACCCAATTATTCTAACGAAGAATAATATATATTACTACACAACGATGTATCATAAATTGTATAATCTTAGTACATATAATTATATAAGAATAATAAAACAGCAATCTCCGCCAAGCCTATCATTGAGTATAATGGGCATGTTTGGGTTAGAAAGCACAGGGCTACTATCCTACGATATTCAATATTAATTTCCCCAAAACCCATATTAAACATATTTAAATATTTAAATTACTATAAATAAAACTAGTGTTACAGTCTTCTCTTTGAGACGGTTGGTACCATAGTATAAATTTGCTCAGCTAATATTCATTATTATATATATTTCTTTATATTATTTATATTTAATATATATTAGTTTCTGCATTAATAGAAATTTTATATATTTTTACATATATCGTAATTGATAGGTATTAATTAATAAGATATATATATAATATATATATATATAAATATTATATTAAAAATATATATATATATTAAACATAATGTATTAAAGTTAGAAAAAAATTATAGTCCCACAATTTATATTAAGATATATATAATATATATTCAAAATATAATTTTTTTGCTTTATTTTTATGCATCAACAAAATGTAATAATATAATGCGCATAATTACTGAACTTCACGTCTAGGAAAATTTTATAAAGCTTTACAATGAGCCTTCTAAAATATACTAATATTTAAACTCTTTATATACGAATTGCATTTTGCGAACCTCGATTTAATGATAAATCTTAAATCAAGTTTTAATAAATAAACGAATTTCGAGTAGCATATATCTAAATGTATTTATTTGATTACAACAAATTTAATAACTGTTGTAGACTGAAACACGTGGTTTGAATAACAACACTAATAAATATAAAAAAAACATTGTATTATATAATATAAAAGATATATCAATCTAATTCTTTTGAGAACATTAAATGAATAAAGCAATTAAACCCTAATAAATTAAAGGTAACATCATATACAAAATATCAACTAATAATTAGAAAGTGATCCGACTGAACATTGATACCATGTCATTAATACATGCCAACAAGTCTTCTTTAGAATATAGAATTTAAAGAACATTTGTTCCTTATTAAAATCCCTAAGTTTAAGGACCAATTTTACTAAATGTTTGCCTAAAGCCAGATATTAATTAGCAAACTGAGCATTCCTCTAAACAGAAATTGCCAAAAAGTCAAAACGAAAACGCCTGATTTTATAACCAGACTATCATATCGATATTTACCAATAGTACAGTATACAATTATATTTTATAATTAATATATCATTATCAATATCGAATTTTTATATACCGGTACAATGTGTCAACTGTCGATCAAGCAATAATACATATCTATTTAATTATAAAACTACAATAAATGTGATTATAACATATATCTTTTCCACACTTATAGGAAACACATGAAATTTAAAATAATTGAAAGAATGAACATTACACATTTACTTAATATACATATTAATCAGATATTTAGGATACTTATTATGTTTAAATATTTATATGATATATATATAATATATATATATATATGATTATTATAATAATTTATATTATAAATATATTATATAATCATATATTATATATATATATTAATAATATATGTATGATTTTTAATAATGTATAATCTGAAGAATAATTAAATTCTGTCAAAGTAATAATTAAAATAGTACATTATTGTAGAGTTAATTTACAATGTTAAATTTGTTACTCGTACAGATCGCTACATCTTATTATAGTGTTTATTTGGGAGCAAGAAGATTATCTATATAAAGTTGAATTTGAATGCCAAGGAGTGCAAATATATAATTATATATATATATATTATAAAATATATATATAAATATAATATTAGAATATATATATAATATATATAATATATAATATATTTAAATAAATAATATATATTATAGTATTATATTAATAATACAATGCTATAAACATAATACGCCCGCAACCCTCCAGTTAGCTAGCTACCACGAAATTGAATATAGTAGTCCACAAAAATCAAAGCAATACAAATCAAATATATAATAGAGTAATATATTGAAAAAAAAATTTAATGTAACAAATCATATATATATATTAATATATATATATAATTTATGATATTATCGTATTCACAAAATAAATGTAAAGTACTTTTAATAAAATACCTAGGACTATAATACAAATTTCTACATCGATTTCTACTTTTATAATAGTAAATGAGCATTACTATATAATATTATATAATAGTATATATATAGATAAGACATATTATATATAGAAATAAATATAGAAAATATGATTAAACACTAATAAAATATATATAAAGGTCAAAAAGATATAATATATTTACTCTTAATTCTAACTAGTAAATAATAGCTAATATAATGCCATAACTGATATCTGATTATATAGCCTAATACCGTGTTGCCCTATACTAGTGCATAGAACAGGGCGACATTACATTAGTATTAACACCATATATTCTATTATTATATAAGTTAATATTACTACAGAATTTTACTTATGCTGTCATTAGCTAAGAGGAAAAACATGACTATCTTTCAAAAAATACACAATAGCTAAATGATATTCAAGTATAAAGATATTTAGTCGCAAATAAATATAAAATATGTAATTAATTAAATAGAGACCAAAAAATACTTTAGTAAAAGTGATGCTTTATTAAAAAATAACGAAAAGATATCGAAAAATGAAATATAATATTAGAAGAAAGAAGACGATTTAAGTGAATTCATGTATCGATATTTCAGATTAAGTTCTCATTATTGAAAATACTACAAATTATACTCATTTCACGAGTATAAAGTTAAGAGCTCTCTATAATGAAAATTGAAAAACCCTAACAATTCGTTACAAAAAAGATAATGCAAATACATATTCTGGCTAAAGAAAGGTTGATCAAATGTTAATGATTCATGTCAAATCCCGATACAATTCCGTACTTAATCCAGAAAATAGTACTAACAAACACAAAAGCAGAGACTATATCTATATATAAGACCATGCATAAACCATACGTACACATTTCACAAAAGACAGATTGAAATGGAAACAAATCTTTCTAACAACGAAATATAATTTAATGTATATAATACTATAAGAGCACAAAAAATACGAAAATTTCAAAATATTAATTTGCTATATCCTAACCCCAATGTATATTATTATCTAAAGCTATATAGTCTGTTTGTTGGTGATAATGCAAATGATCCATAATATTTGCATATATTATCATATAGCAGTGTATTAAGGCGTATATAATGATAAAATATGGCAAACGCCTCATAAAATATAAATATATATAATCATAAAACAACTTCTTATACTGAGAGCTGGACGGAAATACAAGGCATTATAGAAAATAATTCTAAAATATTATCATTGGTATATATATAAATAGTAGATAAATTCTGTGAGAGTATAATGAGAGCGTATGTAAAGAAATTCTGAAGAAGACTCAGAACGTGAGTGAGTGAGTGAGCGCGTGTAGATCACTGCTTCCGTCCTAAAGATAATGAACGCTGAAATCACCAAGATTGTTAAATAAGATAGAATGGACTTATATATATATATAAGTCAAGTGCAACTTATTGAATATATATTACATGCATGTATATATCCGATATGATACCGAACTAAAGAATTATATACAAACTGAAATATATCAATAATCAAATAAATATTCCTTCAGACATTTATAATATTGAATGGTAGTGATCTATTAATAATTACTTAGATGCTGACGCGATAAAATTATTAATAGATATTATTAGATATTGACAGCCTTTTAGTCTTTACTTCATATAATGTAAGATTACTTACTACACATGATATTCAAAGACAAAATCTAATTAAGTTTATTATTAATTCAATGATTATTATGATTAGTTTAATGATCATAATATAGGAAATATTATATAATATTAGAAGATAAAAATTAAATGTATATTTTATAATAACATACAACATAAACATTTTCCAAGATTAACTATATTGCAAAATCAAAAATTTTTAATATTGATAGTTAAAATATGTAGATCATTAAATATAGACAATAAGAAATTTTACCCACACACAGACCGCCACGATAAATCTTATATTATTTATTTATAAATAAAAATATCAGTAGTAATAATATATATTTCAGATCTATCATAGTCATTCGATTAATAGAAAGTAGAAAATTTTGTAGGCCTAGAACGCAATAATAATATAATATATATAACTACATTGTTACATTACTTACCTAAAATTAAAGTTAGTTACTTAAGATACTGTAATAAAGATATCAATGGCCTTACAATTATTTATTATTAACAAACTGGTAAAAAGTAGAGTTAGATATCAGTTCTATAGTATTATATAATTCTATATTATATATAATTAATAGTGCTAAAGTAATCCCAACAGGCAAGGCATGTATCTAAGCATTATTGAACGACCTGATGCATTTTACCACTATACATTTGGACCTACATCATGAAAAAATATTTGAGCTAGTATTTACCAAAACAATAACTGGGGTCATCTCACGTGAGTATTCCGTGAGTCTTTCCTACTGTCGAGCATAAAGAACAATCAAATTATTTAACAATCTTCCTACTCATAACTTAATTAGGGATAAAAGATTCAAACACAGTGTGATCACAAAAACGAAACGAAATCCTTTTAATCCTTTTCTTCAGAAACAGTATCCACGTAAATCGTATATCTATTACTGACGTTTCAATCCTTGTCTATCCTCACTTGTCCAATACCTCATCAATATCTCAAAAATGTATGCAAATTCAAATACACCTATCTTCCATACCATCCTCACTATCTAACACACTCATTTTGACTCATATGACATAATTAATTTTCTTCTAATATATCCCCAACCATCAATACTACAAATTAAATCCATTAAAATACTTTATTTGGTTAGCAGAAGCTAACTGAGTCTCTTGCGAGAGAAAAGAGGACATTGAAACGCACCAAATATTTATTCTCCCGCAACAGTCAAATACCACCCACTAAGAACACCCTGTCACACTTTTCTGCCTGTGAAATAACTTGGCGAACTAGAGGTATCACTTAGGAAAGCCTTTGATAACCTCACGACTTTTTTCATCTATAATCGGGATGATGGTACAGGCTAATAAATATTAATATGAAACATATATTATAACTTACTTCCTGCTTCTGTGAATGCACGTCTCCAAATGACGAGTAATTTAATTACATAGCGAAGATACTTCAGTCAGTTTAATCATCTTCGGCATCCGAACTCACTAACTACTGACGAGAGGCCGTGAGCGAATAAAGATATGTGCAAGAAGAATCTCTACTAAATTTGTATCGAAGGATGTTAGATGAGCGATAGAAGGACATCTATACTCCTCTCGAAAGTGATATCGATTTCCTGTAATACTCTGTTTATAACAACTTATATACGCTTCATTCAATACGATAAATGAAGACACGGATATCATTATAAAGTTAGACATAATCTATGGAGTAACTATCAAAAAACTAGTATACTGTTGTTAAAATTCTCAGTTGAAAAAAATATTAGCTTTCTTTTATAGACAATATAGATGTCTTTAACATCACAAGTACGCTGCACAATTGCCAAAATATCTTAGCGATTGCAATCAGTATTCAATCCTAACTGACCCACTTCGGTTCCTCCTAGCTCAAACATCATGCATACACAGCAACTGAATTCGCTTTTTTCACAGATCTTTCTATAAAATCTTAAATCTAACACTTTTTACACATGAAATTTCATACACAAACACAGGGCCCTAAGGTCTAATTTGTCTTTAATTCGAATAGTCATATCGAAGCCATTATAAAAACTTCATCACGCTGTATCTAGAAGAAACTCATGACGGAAATGCTACAGATACTTCAACGATTTTTGTGGTAGCAAATCCCGTTAAACAAAATGAGCTTGTCACTGCACGCCTTTTACCGTTACTCAATTTTATTTATATCATCCATAGATATATGTAGCTGCTACACTACCTCCATATAGAATAGACAGCTTAACATCATTCCCAATATTATATTTAACTTATATATTATTATACCAATACTTACACATCAAGGCTCTTACTGAGCAATAATACATTTAATTATCTTTATTAACTATGCACTATTATTAATATACTTTAAATATAATTATACCCAATTTTTTTTATTATAAAATGAGAAAATATGATATTATCCCTTTTCAGCTACTACACCGGAATCAAAAGCTTCATCTTGTCACTTAATATGATCATTATCGATAATCAATCCATAATATACTATTTTACCACACTGAATGAAATATAAAAAAACTATCTCAAAAGGCAATCTATTTGTTTACTTTATAAAAACAAGAATAAAAACGATGATATATTCTATCATTTTAAAACAATTTATCCATAACTAAGAATATAATTATTTGATCTATGATTTACAATAACGTTATAAATTGTACATATCTCAAGTAACTCCCCTATTATGATTACCCCATAAATTTCATAATCGTTTGCATGTTAATTTTTAGATATATATTACCTATATTAACACAAAGGTAAAAATAGCATAGTAGTTTTAAAATCTACTAAGTAGTATATAGATTATAAATATTTTACCCTCACACGGTACTTATTCCCAATCCATCTTTGCCTGAGCCCCCGTTACAGACTGCTTTAGTTACCCACTGTTAATATCATATCAGTTATTTCTAATCCCAAAATCTGCATATGTAGAACCGACTAATAACACGTCATGAGAGTTGCGATAGAGTAAGAATTTATACAAAATTACATGTAAAGACCAACACATGCAAAAATGTAGAAACCCTGTGAGCCTCTCATCACTATTAGAAATGAGAGTTTAATCAAATTACCATACAAAAATCGAGTAACTAGTAGTATAGCTAATACACCATATTATAAAGAACATATATCCACATAATCAAAGAAAATCCTAAACATTAAATATTTAATTGTACTAATAGTGTTGGTGGTATATTAATAATACCACCAAAGACAAACTCTATTTCTCTAGTTAACTATTTTCACCTAATTAATTCTATCAAAACTACAAACATTATTAACTACAAAATACTGCTCATCCTCATTACCTATATACTAACTGAGTTATACTCAATAAACCATAAAGCAGTATAATATATTATAAGCCTACTTATCAAAATCACGGTTTACCTGACAAAATACATCAACAACCCTATTACTCGACTTAGCCAATTTTGTTATTGCCAATAGATGCTTCTATACCCTCCAAATAGATAGTTATGCATAATATAGTATAGTGATGAACTATTGCATTATCATTATTGAATAGCCTCAAATCTGTGCCACTTAAACGCAGAATATTTCTTGAATAACTACAATATTTCCGTTCATAACAAAAACTAATATAGCAATAACAAATGTGATGAAAAAAGATATATTAATATATACACAAAGCTTATAAATAATAATTAAAATTCAACTAATGAAATAATAAATTAAATAACAATACAAATAATAATAATATTTTTAAAAAGACTTTAAATTTTTAAAAAAACCTCATAATGAGTTAAAAAAAGATCATAATATCAAAATAATAATAATAATATGAAGAAGTCAATAATAATAATAATAATAACTGAAGAGTCTGATATTCAAGATAATAAATAGATAATAACATTAATTCATTAAATGTAATGACACGTTCACAAAGGATATATAGATACATATGACACACTGAGGTCTTTCAACACCAACAATATCAATATAATAAATAAGAACATAAATTAGAAAATAACCTAACCAACCAAGCACTCTATAACTAGAATAGACTAATTAATGCAATTTTAATCTAGATCTACATTTAATACTAGAAACTAAATCATAATAATTATAATAACTAATAAAAATTAAATTAATCGTA
>JABUQX010039287.1:5000-20194 GCA_015478945.1 Trachelipus rathkii
TATAATATATGTATATTATATATTATATATTAATATATATATGATATAAATTATATATATATATATATATATATATTATATTAATATTTTAATATTATATATATATAATATAATATATAAATATAATAATATATATATATATATTATATATATATATATATATAGAAATTAATAAATGCACACAATTCTTCCGAAAGATTAAAAAAAAAAAAAAAAAAAAATATTTTTTTAAAAACTAAAATACTTAACTGAAGGCTCACACACCATCAAGTAATTTAATTTGTTAATTAATACCGGTATTTTTAAACTTTTTCAAGTATAAAAAAACTAATGCAAGAAAACAGCCATCAAATTCACAAATGTACCATGATAAATATATATATATATATATATAATATATATATTAGTGATGGATATATATAATTATAGTATATATATATATATATTATTTTATATATGTTATATATATATATATTATAAACTTACACCAACTGTGGAAAACGCTATAAATGTATCAAATGCCATTTTCTTTAAATATGTATTATTATTATTATTAGTTTTATTATTATTAGTTATATTATTATTATTATTTTATTATTATTATTATTATTATTATTATTATATTATTATTATTATCTTTTATTTATTTTTATTATTATTATTTGTTAGTGATTATTATATTATTATTAATTCTTTTTATTATTATTAGTTATTTTATTATTATTATTATTATTAATTATTATTATTATTAATTTTATTATTAATTATTATTATTATTATTATTTATTATTATTAACTGATTTGATTTATTAACTAGTAAATATTGTTTACAGATATAAACCACATAATACTAATCCATAGTTAACTTTCGGACCAAAAAAACACACCAAAAACAAACAGTTCCCGATATGAATCGGTTGCTCTCTGATTAAAAAAAAACCAGTGTCCAATAAGAACTGGTTATTCACCATCAACTATTTTGAAATGTCGCGTAACTCAATAAAAAAAAACAACCGCGATCTTTTATACTTGACCAATAAATTTTTTATCATTTTTTCATTTATTCGTATTTAATGGTTTATTAAATTCTTTCTCTTAATATTTTATTATGTTTCTTTTTTGTTAATATTTTTTATGGTTTTCTTTGTTTTTCCTAAATGATATAGAATTATAACATTATGGCTATATTTATGGCGGGCATTGTTATTCTTATTATATTTTTCTTAACAGTCAACTGACGATAATTCCAGAGAAAAATCAGCTAACTGCTAAAAATAGGCTAAAGGTAGCTAACTCATGGCAGGGAGGGGTAAAGACATTTCACAATTTGGAAAGAGGACTGCAAGTTGAAAAAATTCTCCCTTGCGGAAAGATTTTACAAATTTCCAAATAAAATAGATATGATTTTAAAACAATAAAAAAATATAATATTTTTAAAAAAAATCTTAAAAAAAGTTTTTCTTAAGAATATTCAAAACTACGGAAATAAAAATTAAACACCAGTACACTACTGTAAACTATAAAACTACATTAAAACAAAAAGTTCAATTATATCATATTAACGTAAATATATTTATATATATTATATTTATATATATTATATTTATATATATTATATATGCTAATTTCATTGATTCTTTATTCCTTTTAATATATATCAATTTTTATCCACGTATTTGGTTTAAATGTTCTTTCGTGGAAGTTGCATATATATATTTCCATTTTTAAATCTAAGCTTTTACTTTGAATAAAGTGCAAGCTATATTTAATTAATTTTCCTGTTCCTTTACTTTACATTTTCTCTTATTTTCTTTGTGATTCAAACATAAAGGAATTTTACAGAAAAGTTCGTCGACATCAGCATACTAAAAAAAAGTTTGAGCTATTTTCGGTATTGTAAATTTTATAACTTGTTTATTTTTGAGGAAGAGGTTGAAAATGCAAAACAAAATGAATTAATAAGTTGGAAAAATAACAACGTCTATGAAGAAATTATTGGCTATATTCACCACAATTGCGCTTTCAATATTCCTTATTATTTTCCATACTGGCGTTTGTTCAGGCACTGCCTTTTGGAGACAAGTCCAGGACCCATGCCTACCCTGACCTACTTGTGCGTCAGTTGTCGTTCAAACTTTTAATAAATTTTTAGGGAGAATCTAAAGACATTTTGCCTGCGACTTAAACAGTTAAGCAATAAAAATAAATTCTTTGTAAATCTCTGGCGACCGTCGTCATAAATATTAACAGAATTTATTGATTTCTGATATAAATATTAAATATTAAATAAAATTAAATTAAATTAAAATTTTTAAAAAAATTGAAATTTTTCCTATAGTCTATATAAATAAACAGTTAAGTTAAAGTTGAAAGCAAAAATTAACTTATATTAAACATACTTTTTTTTTTTCCTTTCATTAATACAGATTTTCACCTATTTAGGGGCGCATATTCAAGGAGAAGGACAGAAATAATAATAAAATTAAAAGTATCTAAAAGGTATTTCAGTCTTCTTCTTCTTCTTCTTCTTCTTCTTCTTCTTCTTCTTCTTCTTCTTCTTCTTCTTCTTCTTCTTCTTCTTCTTCTTCTTCTTCTTCTTCTTCTTCTTCTTCTTCTTCTTCTTCTTCTTCTTATAAACCTTTTCCTCTTCATCCGCGTCTTCATCGAAGAATTTGCATTAAAAAACTGGAGTAAGCAGGAATTTTCTTCTACTCTCTTCCATCTCTGTGGTGCGCAACATCTGACTGTTCCTGCATTTCCGTCAGATTTCTTTTTTCTCCTTCTCCTTCCTTAAAATTTTTTCTCACAACTTTAACATTTCATCAAATGCCTGTGCCAACTGTTTGCATTACGGATTTTGACTCCGTTCGACATATTTACCAATTCTCTATATCATTTATTACTTTCGTCCAATGCATGAATTAAGGAAATGCGCTAAAGGTTAATAAAAGTTCACGAGTGTTGACATACCTATTAGTATGCATATGCCTAATTGAAAGAATAGTCAGAGGATAATCAAAGGGTAAATCTCAGAATGTGAGTGCCGGCATATTTACGACTTGCTGATGGAGTCACTGTTGGGGGGAGGGGAGGGGAGCGAAGCGGAGATTTCCTCTACCCCGGAACACCTCCTCCACATTGGATGCCCTAACTTTCATACCTATTAAAAGGAGACACATAATTTACAATAGAGCCTACTTTATATAAAAAAGTATTAATATAAAAACGGGATTATATATATATTCATTTTAAATGATTGAGTCACAGGAGATTTTTACTCTCCATCAGCGGATTCGAACCATTGACCTCCGCGTCGCAGAGTTTAATCAAATAGCCGTTGATGCTCTAAACCAACTAGGCCCATCCTCACGTCCCAAAATAAGACGCTTCAAACGTGAGTTTTTAAAGCATTCCCGGTTTCTCATACGCCATAAAATGCCTGAGATACTCAGAGACCTAGCATTTTATATATATAAAATATATAGTCTATAATTATATATATATATATATTTATATATAATATAATATATAAATATATATATATGATATATATATATATATATTATAGTATTATATATATATAGTAATAATATATATACTATGGCAAATTTGGTACAAGCTGTACTGTTGCTTAAGACGTAAGTTTGACGAGTTTTTAATTTTGCGAAGTTCCCGGGAAATCGTACGAAATAATTTGCAATTTTGAGTTCGATTTTTTTGGAAAAAAAGGCATTTGTATTAGGCATTATTTTGCTTACTAATTTTAAATAAGTTTAGTACAAATAGATAATAATGATAGATTAATATATAATATATAATATAATAATAAAATAATAATAATAATAATATAATAATTAATAATAATATTATAATATAATAAATATAATATATAATCACATAATAATAATAATAGGCCAAATCCTAGATATACGCAGGCAATGATATTTTTCGTATTTTTTTATAAACTTCTGACACTAATTTTACTTAAGCTAGGCTACGAATAGCGAGTGAGGCTTTTAGTTAATATCACATTAGTGTCTTTTTTACGTGGTTATTTGCAGTTATTGGGAAAATTTGTCCTTTGCAAGTGTGTGCAGTATAGATGGTACCAGATTTTTTTCTAATGCTCACAGTATGTAGCTAGAGAACGGCAGATCCTACAGGTAAAACAAATTATATATTTGAATCAGCGGAAAATGTATATAAGTTATTTAACTTTTTTTTTTTTTTTTTTTTTTTGAAGTAAAAAATTTAATTAATTTTTTTAACACTAACGGAATACCCTAAGGTGTACACGCGCAAAGATGCAAGGAGTCGGGGTCTCTGCTGGCTCCTGGTGACGACGGGGGGAACCTAAATCCCCCCCTCTCGGAGATGGTCTCCGAACCCCCGCTCTTTGGTCTTTGGTCCTTTCACCTAAAATTTAGGGCTCGAGCCGAACGGGGACAGAGGGGGGACGCGTTTTCGTAACCCCGGAGGGGATCGGAGTCGGAGGAAATTCTCTCCAGCGACACCAAAGACCAAAGAGCGGGGGTTCCGGAGACCATTTACCCGGAGGGGGGGATTAGTCCCCCCCGTATCGTCCACCGGGAGGACGAGAGACCGCACGACTCCCTCATCTTATGCGGTTTACGTCTAGGGTACTTCCTTTAGTAAAATAAAAATTTTTTTTACTTCAAAAAAAAAAAAAAAAAAAAAAAAAAAAAAAAAATTAAATCTTCCATTCCTTAGAATTTTTCGGCTGATTTCCAAATATATAATTGTTTTTACTGTAGAATCTGCCGTTCTCTAGCTACATACTTGAGCATTAAAAAAATCTGCCCATCTATATATATATATATATACCTCATTATACATTTTTTGAATTCGGCGGTATATATATATATATATATATATATATATATATATAATATATTTATATATATGATATAAATATATATATATATATATATATATATAGTATTTATAGTAATATATATATATATATTATTATATAGTACCCCTAGGATATATATAAAATCACTATATAATATATATATTATATATATAATATATATATATAATATATATATATATATTATATATATATAATATCATATATATATATATCACTAATATATATACTACTACCTATAAATATATATATATATATATATATATAATATTATACTTATAATATATATATATATATATATAATATATATTATATATATATATATATATATATATATATTATATATAATATATATTATATATATATTATTGTCCATCTGTAGAAACAAAGATAATTTTGTAATTGAAATAAAAATAAAATTTATTATTATATATATATAAATATATATATTATATAATATATATATATATATATATATATATATATATATATATAACCGACATGTATATTCACTCCTTTCAAAAATCAAAAAATAAATAATAATGAAATAACATCTAAATATATAAAAAAGGCTCTAGTAATGAAGATGTGTTGCTTCACATTTATTTCGTGGTTCAGTGTTTGCTATATCTGGATAAGTCGTAGGCGTGAGCAATTGCCCCTATCTACTTATTTATTATGATAAAAATATCCTGTCGATTGCATATAAATACAATAGCGAGAGAGAGAGAGTCGAGAGACGCGAAAATTAAAAAACGCACCAAATTTTAACTCGTTACTAACATAAGCAGTTTTTCTACAAATTTGCATATATATATATATACATACCTATAATATATATATTATATATATATATAATATTAATATAATATATAATATATATATATATACTCACTATATATATATATATTATATATAATATTAATAATAATAGTTGGGATCATATATATATATATATATCCTCATATAATATCAGGTTGAAGTCTAGAACGTATGTCGCGCAACGAAATTTAAAGTAAAAAAAAAAAATATTTTGGAAATTTAAATTTTTACTTTTTTTTGTAAAATAAAAACAACGAAAAAAAGAAGAGAAAATTAATATTTCTAAAAAATGAGCTTCACTGATTTATATATTAATATTATATATATATATATTATATATATATTAATATATATTATATATATATATATATTATATATTTATATGTAGTATATATATATATTATAATATATATAGTATATATAATTATATTATATTATATATATTTATATATATATATATATATTAGTATAAGTATAGTATGAGTGATATTTGTTTTAAACCGACACTATTAATCGATAACCATATCTCAAAAACTACAATAGCTTACAGGGAAAAGGAATACATTGTTGGAGTCCTGGCAAAATTTTATTGCGGAAACTGTAAAAAAAATCATATCTCCAAAAACTACAATAGCTACAAGCGAGAAACAGGAAATACATTTAATTGGAATCCTTGTAAATTGTAGTAATAGGAAAATGTAACAAAAAGAAACATGGAGCCTTTTACTTTTCAAACAGGTTAATTTTTATAGCAGGGTCGCATATATAATATATATATAATTTATATATTATAATATATATATATATTATATTATATATATTATAGTATATTATTATATATATAATATATATATATATATCTATATATATATATATATATATATATATATATATATATATATCTAAAATATATATAAATAGAAGAGAAAATATATATTTTTGTTATATTTTTAAAAGGTATTACACGCAATGTAGGGGGCTCTCGAGCCGACGGGGGAACACAGGGGGGGACGTTTTTTATCATAACCCCGTAGGGGAGGGGCGGAGGAACCCCGCGACATCCACCAATGACCAAAGAGCGGGGGTTCTCCGGAGACCGCTCCCCGAGGGGGGATATTAGTCCTAACCCACGTAGTTCCCACGGAAGGCAGCGAGAGACCCGAAATAACCTGCCATCCAAACGGTGTCTAAACTACCGCTTGTTGGTCAACTTCTTTTAGTTAAAAAAGAACAAAGCAAAAATTTAATACAAATTCTATTTATTTTAACGGGAGTAATCCAATAAAATGGTCTCTAATAGGCTCCTCTAATCATATTAACTTATAATTATTTAACAATAATAATTTTTTATTTTTTTTATCTAGTTTTTACATTTTTCCTATCTAAAATTTTACCAGGATCCTAAGAATGCTATTGTCCTTTTCGCGTAGCTATTTTTAGTTTTTTGAGATACATAATATATTTTATTATATATATAGTATATATTATATTATATATTATATATATATATATATATATATATATAATATTATATATATAAAAATATATATATATATATAGTATAATATAATATATATATATATAATATTTTATATAAATAATGGTCAAGCCTCCTAGAGATTCCACAAATCCATACTCAAAAACTACAACCAGCTACAGGAAAAGGAATACATTGCTGAAATGCTGGTCCAAATTTTAGTGCGAAAAATGTAATAAAAAAAAAAAAAACAAAAAAAAAAAAAAAAAAAAAAAAAAAAAAAATTATATCTCATAAATACAAATAGCTACAGCGAAAAGGAATACATTTTTGGAATCCTCGGAAAATTTTTAATTAGGAAAATGTAAAAAAAATAAAAAAAATAAAAAAAATTATTGTTAATTAATTATATTACAAATATGATTAGAGGCCCTATTTAGCACGACCATTTTATTGGTTACTTGTATAAAATAAAATAGACCTTTTCTATTAAATATTTAGAGCTTTTTTTTTTTTAAACGTAAAACTGGAAAAAGGGTATACCGCCCGATGGCAGGAGTCGGGGTCTCTCGCCTTCCGGGGAACTACAGGGTAGGACTATTCCCCCCTCCGGGGAGGGTCCTCCGACCCCCGCTTCTTTGGTAATTTGGGTGTCGCGGGGTTTCCTCCGCCTCCCCAACGGGGTATGGAAAACGTCCCCCCCCTGTGTTCCCCGTTCGGCTGCGAGCCCCTAAATTGCCGTGTAATACTTTACAAATAATATATATATATAGCTATGTCTCTACGCACTCCTCCCCAAAAAAATAGCCAATTTTTATGTTTAATTTTTATTATTTTTTTTTTTTTACAATTTTCCTAACCAAAATTTACAAGGATTCCAAAAATGTATTTCATTTGCTGTAGCTTTTGTAGTTTCGAGATATGATTTTTTTTTTTTTTTTTTATTTATTTACATGAAAAAATTTTTTTTTTTTATTTACAGTTCCTTCGGTAAATTTTGCCCAGGATTCCAGCAATTGTATTGGCCTTTTCCGGTTAGCTGTAGTAGTTTTTTGAAGATATGGATTTTGGTGAAGCTCTTCTTAGAGGCTGCGCTTCTATATATAATTATATAATATATATTATATATATATATATATATATATATATATAATATAATATATATATATATATATATATATATATATAATATATATATTTTATAAAATATATATAATTTATATAATATATATATATATATATATTAAAATATATATATAATATATATATTATATTTATCATTTTCCGCACTAAATAGATTGGACCAGCAATTCCAAAAGGCAATGTATTCTTTTCCCTGTAGCTATTGAAGTTTTTGAGATATGAGTTGTGGGCTTTTTAAATATTGATACGCATAAGAATATTTGAAGCATTATATTTTCCAATAAAGAAAAGTAACTATTTAGGAACTTTTTATGCTAAAAACCCATGCTAGGACCAAATCTGATACAACATCAATGACACAGCATTTAGCGATAATTATTGCAGTTAAATTTAAATCAAAGTTGCTTGAAACCAGCGAAATCGCTCAAAAAGAACATACTTGCTACGAAAGATAATAAATATCTTAAAGGGAAAATGAAACAATTGGAATGAATAAAAAACTTGTCTTACATACAAAGTAATGAATAAATTTGTTAAGGACATTTTAAAACAAAGTTGAAATAGAAAGGTCTAAGTTAGCATCGAAAGTAAAATTTAAATTTTTATATAAACTAATAACTTTTTAATTATTCTTTACAAACTTTAGTTACACAAGTAAATTTTAAAAAGGAAATTAAAATGCATATGCTATTTTGAACCTACGTGAGTGAAAAAAATATATATACTCAATAATTCTTTTTATTTTTGTCCATTTATTTTTAAAAATTTTTTTTTCCCAAAATGATCGTATATTTTTCAAAATGATTAGTATCGTTTTCGTAGTGAGACACACGACATTTCGTCCTATTGAACATTTTACCATATATATCTATATATATATTTATAATATATATGTTATATATAAATATATGATAAATAATATATAGTATATCACCATATTATATACTATAATATTCATATATATACTTATATATATAGTATGTATAGTATTATATTTAGTACTACAAGTATATATATATTTATATATATATATATATTGATCACTAATATATATAATATATATGGTTATTTTAAATGTTGAATCCAGGAAGAAAGCAATGAAAAATGTCACGAAATTTCATTGATTTTAGTAAATACATTCGTAACTACTGAATTTTCAAATGTAATTTAATTCTATTAACAAAAATATAAAAAGAAAAATTGACATAATATATTTTTTTTTGTGCTTCACACCTATAGTGTTATAAAAATGAGTAAGCTTAGTGCCGTGCTTAGGTCTAAATTTATTTCAGTTTAAAATTTGATGAATGTATACGTAAAGTTTTGTAAAAACAATTTGACAATAATAAATTGATATTTGATATTTTTATATATTTTATGTTTTTGATTTTCCGGGGTGGGGCCTTCGGCCCCCCCCCTCTCTTCATCCCCCGGGTCCCCCGAGAGCGGGGTGCTCCCCGCTCTGCAAGCTGCGGGTCGGGGGGGAGTTTTTTTTACTTTACATAAAAATACCCATAATTATAATAATAATCGAAAATCAAAATAATTAAAAATGAAAAAGCTTAAGAAAAATTAGAAATTCCCTATTAAATAATATATATAATAAAAATATAATTAATATAAATGATAATAATAATAATAATATAATAATATAATAATAATAATAATAATAATATAATATTATAATAATAAAAATCTTTGGTAAGCACTTTCTTTAAAAAATAAAAATCAAATAATTTTGATAAATAATAGAAATTGCAGGCAATAAGAAAGGCCCGAAATTCCGTTGTTTTTTTCTTAATCGAAATTTCCTTCCGTCACCGTATAAACCGGAGTCAAACATCTTATAAAATGTCCTATATAATTATATAATAAAATATATATATATATATATATATATATATATATTATATATATAGTATATACTTATATATATATATAATTATATAACATATATAATTGACACAGATATATTATATCTTTAAGATATAATATCCATATATATAAATAGAATATAATAATATAATTATTATATAAACTTAATAACTATATGCGAATTACAACATCGCTTTAAAAAGGAAGTTACAAATTAAAAAAGAACATGATATCGGTGAAATGCGCTTCCGAACGCCTAAAAAAACTTTCATTCGTGCTCCTTTTAGAGCGGCGTCACGTGTTAGCTAAAACTCCAATAGAAGGAGCCCTGAGAGTTACCACAAGTTGCTTTTTTATCATGTTAATTTTTATATGTTAATTTTTTATTTTACTTTTTTTTTAATTATTTTTAAGTTTATGTAGGTCACTACTAGGCCTCAGCGGAGGAAGACCCTGACTCTTTCCATCTTTGCAATTTAATTTGGGTACTCCTTTAGTTAAAAAAAAACTGTTATTGGCATCTTTGACGCACTATTTCCTTGAAATAATCGAAAAAAAATCGATTTACATCGTTTCTATATATATATATCTGTTAACTTCCTTTTAAAAAACAATTTTCATAATAATATACTATATATATAATATATATATATATATATATATATATATATATATATATATATATATATATATATATATATATATATATATATATATATTTGGGTGCTAAAATTTGCAGTGGTGACAATGCTTCTCCCATTTGGCACTCCACAGGCTCTTTCATGAGGCCATTTTCGACCATTAAATTAGTAACACGAAAACTTCGGGTCAATAAATAAATCCTCATAACCCACGTCCTTTTGCCCCCTCCTGAATGGGGGAGGCATTTTACAGATTACACAGGTCTTCAAAAAAAAAAAATATTTTTTTTTGAAAGCTGTTTTGGTTATTTAACGTGAATTTTCTGTTTTTCGGTGTCCTGTATTCAAAAAATGACCTTTGGTTTTTCATAGTACATCACGTTTAATTTAACAAATTAGGCAGCTGTGTGAATTAAGATATGTCAAAGGAAATGAAAATAGACATATAAATTGGATTTTTTATTGCACAAATTTCATGAAAATGAACTTTAAATTAAAATATGCTTGTACATACATGTTAAAATCGTTTCTTCGTGTCATTTACCCTTATGAAGAGCATCTGGAATTTCTATGCAGCATCCAACAGTAATCGGCCATCATCGTAATTCGTAACGCTCCATCTCCCTTGGTATCTCCTCTCCATCTCTTTGATGTCCTGGTAAATCTTTCACCTTGTTCCTCACTATCAGGTCGCAAATTTTCAGGAAAATAATCGAGATGGGAATGGAGAAAATGTACTTTTTAAAAGCTTATTAGGCAAAGCCTAAAATTGAAATGCTACTCAATATCGTCTGAACGATCTTCTTATAGAGTTATGGTCCTTGTTGTTTGCCGCCACCCCAAAAAACCCACTGCAATTCCTCGTTTGAAACGCTTCCCTAACCCTTTTTTCTGTGGATCTGTCATGGTCTTTATAAACTCATGGTCATCTATAAATAAGCCTTTTAATTTCCGGGCCGTTGAACGCACTCTTAATTCAATTTCTGTCTCTGTTAGACCCTGAAACCTCGGAACAACAACTGAGCAAAATTAAAAACCAAGTAATTTGACCATATCTCCATCTTTCGGAACAAGTATTTGAACCATTCTCCATCCTTCGGATTGATTTCACTAAATGTTTCATCAATCCCAAATTAATGCGGAGGACATTTATTTCACTGACTGTAAGCTCACTTGGCTGACATGCCTTTTTCGTCCGGTGATTCCTACGGTCTCGACAACTCATAGGCACAGGTAACAGGGGTATTTGGTAAATCTAGCGTGTTGCCCAAGTAGCATGCACAAGACCTTCAAATCTCCTCACACTAGCGATCAGTGGTCTTCATATTTGAGTTTCCAAAGAACCATTTCCAGGTTTCCATAGGTCTCCTTCAAGTGTACCGAATGACCTACAGGAATGGAAGCGTAAATATCACCGTTATTGAGTAGTACCGCTTTTAGGTTTCTTTTCAAAGAATCAATAAATAGACGCCATTGAGATGAATCATATTGAATTTTGAATTGACCCATTAAACCTTCTACGCCTGTGCAATAGACCAAGTTGTCTAACAGGGAAAAGTAAGGCACGAAATCCTTTTCACGATGTCTGAACTACGAAAATGACACTCCAGGCAACAATAAATTCCTGCTTTTAAGCCTTGATCAGAGTAATTCTGCAGTATCTTTGGGAAGATTCAAGTCCCTTACTAAATCATTAACCTCCTCTTGAGAGAAACATTTTGGTATTGTAACATCTTCAAAATCAGGACTTGATTCATCAACTGATTCAGGTATAACTACATCTTCAAAGGAACAAGGTATTTCTTCCAAGGTAGGTGGGGGCTTGGGTACTGGAATATATGAATCGTGAGGGATGGGGCGAATTGCAGATTGAAGATTGAGGTATGAAATGGAATATTTCCATTTGGAATTCTACCCTTTTATATTGCAAGAACAAAAGTAACAATCGTCACTATTGTCCTTCTGATCACACCATTTCATAAGAATCTCAAAACGTAAAGCTTTTTCTTACTTTTGAACCAATTCCGGAGATACTCAACGCACCGTTTGCACACTTTATGAGGGGCCCAAACTTTATCTTCATCTCCATGTTTTAGTCCGATATATGCCGAGTATACTTTTTCACAAAATCTGTTGCTTTAACACTGTACAGTATATTCACCAAAAATATAACAAAAACTGTCTGGCGAATTAATACACTTCCGTGAAGCCATATCAATAACTTGAGAGAAACACGGTTGGTGAATGACGATATCTAACACAGACTGAGATGAAATGAGAACACGCGAGAAACAAACATGAAACCCAGATCACGTGCAAGGCAGTCAGAGCCCTACACCTGCTCCTGCAAAAATGATGACTGAGGTTTTTAAAATGGCTCCTCGCTTCTTCAATATATATATATATATATATATATATATATATATAAATATATATATATATATATATATATATATATATTCACACACACACACATATTACACAGATCCATATTATTACATCCACACACACACACATACACATACATACATATGAAAGAGAAAGAAAGAGGAGGAGAGAGAGAGAGAGAGAGAGAGAGAGAGAGGAGAGGAGGAGACGAAGGATGGATAAAGATGGAAATGGAAGGGAATGGATCAGGCAAATCCTGATCGTCTGTGAATATTTTTCAATAGGTTTTCGTTTTCAGCACAACAAAATACATAGAAATTAGTAGGGAATAATCAAACAATTTTTTTGGTCGCAATCCTGTTATTTCCTAAGAGGGAAGCATTTTGCATTTCTACTCCCCTGAAAGTTATAAGTGGAGAAAAAGGGCATAGCCCAGTCTCAGCATTTTAGAGCGAATATTATGTTCTTTTGGAATATATATATATATATATATATATATATATATATATATATATATATAGTAACAGAGTAGTATATGAGAGTATATATATATAGAGAGAAAGAGAGAGAGAGAAGAGAGTGAGACATGCGTAATAGACAGAATGACATGCCTAATAGCTCATACCATTAGAGATAAACAAAAATGAGAGTCTACCAATCACAGAGGTATTCCTCTGACTTACTAAGCCCCACTCCCTTTTTACACGTACATGAGTATGTATATATTTACGTTCATTTGTACACCTTTTGTGCACACAATTTTTTTTAGCTGTTTGGACGCGCGTTCACACACGCACGCACCTTGAGTTACGGTATGACGTCACCAGTATGACGTCATATTTTAGTTTTTGTCGTTTGATAATGCGTGCGCATGTCTCTACTATATTTAATTTAATTATTTTAATTAATTTACTTTAGTCATGTTTTAAATATTTTAACATTTATTTTACTTTAGTCGTTTTAAATATATTTTTATTTAAATTAAATTAGTTTTAGCTTTAAATAATAAAACGTTTGCGCAAGCTATGAGCCTATACAGAAAAATGTACTTAAGTCGAATTCGAACCATCGCCCTTTACGACGTTTTACTGGAGCCTTATTCCCCTGAGCTAAACTTGCCCGATGCTTATCTTCCTGCTAATACTTGCTCATTATAATCGCTAAGCGGTCAATTTTTATCTCCGTAGGCCGACCTTATTGAGCTTTCGTAAAGTCATCTTTTTATTCTTATATATATAGCATATATATATATATATATAGTATATATATATATATATATATATATATATATATATATATATATATATATATATATATATATATATATATATATATATATATATATATAAACTCTTAAAAACTGACCAGCAACCGGACCTGACAACATCTCAAACATGCACCTTAAACACTTAGATAACCCCGCACTAACCCATTTAGCACACATATGCAACTGTTCCATTAAAGTAAATTTCATTCCCTACATCTGGAAAAGAGCAATCATTATCCCAAAATAAAACCAGAAAAAGACCCCTCAAACCCCTCCTCCTATCGTCTAATCTCACTGCTATCAACTCTATGTAAACTACTAGAAAAGCTCATACTAAACTTAATAAAACCACACATTCCCAAACAAGTATTCCAACACGATTTCCAGCAAAACCACTCAACCACAACTGCTCTAACAAACACCATTCAGACAATAATAAAGAGCTTAAATCTGAGGCCCCAACACAAAACACTACTTGTAGCAATCGACATTAACAGAGCCTTTGATACATTCTCAAGACACAATCTAATCCACAAAATAATACATTCAAACATCCCCACTAATTTAAAGAAATGGTTACCCAACTTCATCAGTGAAGTGGCGCACGAAAAACGCGAAAAGCGTTTCACGATAAATGCGTAGAAACGGTTAAAACACCCAAATTGAAAACTGAACGAAGTACACCAA
>JABUQX010039289.1:0-82500 GCA_015478945.1 Trachelipus rathkii
ATTAATCTAGTAGTTAAATTTGATATTAATATGTGTGAATTATTATATTAATTAAATCTTAATGATCTATTATATATCGTTATCTTTAGTGTAATTTTATATTATTACGATTTATGTAAACGCATTAAATAGACCTTTTATATTGTACATACATACCTAACTACATATATATTAATTAAATAATATATATATATATATATATTATCATTATATTTACATATATTATATATAAATATATAATTATATTAATATTATAATAATTATATTATCTAATCATATATTATATATTAATATATATCTATTATATATTATATTTAATATATTATATAATTTAATGAATATTTAATATATTAATATATATATATATATATATATATTATATATATAATATATAATATAATTAATTAATATTATATATATATATATATAAATATATATAATTATATACAATAATATATATTAATTATAATATTATAATATATATATATATATATATTATTATAATATACATTAATTATATATTACATATATATATAATATCTATATATATATTATTATATTATAAATATATAATATATATTTATATATATATATTTAATATATATTTATATTAATATTATATATATATATTATATATATTAATATATTCAATTATAATATATTATATATTCATTATATATATATATATATTATAGTATATATATATATAATATATATAAGTTATTTAATATATAATAATATTAATTATATCTATACTAATATATATATTAATATATATTAATACATTATATATATAATATTTATTACTAATGTATTAATAATATATATCATTGAGTCAGCCTTCTAGATGAAGAGAACATAACGATAACATGATCTCTCCGTATAAAAATCTACTAAACAGCTTTTCTGAAACAATAATTAAACATTCTTATATAAATGGCAAATACCTGGTAAATAATTTTAATTAGATTAAAGATCAAGTGTAAAAAAAAAAATTTTATTTGATTATATATTTATATAAAGTTAATAATGAGTAGATATCAAGGACCTATCATACTAATAAGATACTTTTTTAATTGACTGATTACTTATACCATTCTCATAAATAAAATATCAGCTGCATATCAGTTAAAACTAGGGTTTTCGCGCTATTATTCTATTGTACCATACTTATAAAAGTATACCTACCAAGAGGTTAATAATACCTTCTAACATCATCGAGGTGCAGGACGTTCACGGGGTCTACTCAAGGTACTTTTCAAGGGTACAAACTACGGGTAGTAACTAATTCCTACCACCTCAATCCGAGGTAAGGAGAGGTTCTATTTACTACGAGTGAACCCCCGCCGCTCTTATGGTATTTAGGGGTTGATCGCGGGGGAGTTTAATAATTAATAAATGACGGTATATTACTTAATATTACTATATATTATATAAAAGGGGTTACTTTGAAAAATAACCTATAATATTATTATTATCACTTATATATATATACTATATTATTATATATATAACTCTAGAATAAAATATATATTTTTATTTGGAGTTAGCCTAATTAAATACGTATAATAGCTAATAATAAATATAGGTATCAATACCCTCATCCCCGTTACTTGGGTATATATATATAGGAATAAAACATTACCTAACCTATCCTCAATCCTTGGGTTATTTCATCTTAAACAGTCTGCTCTGTAAGGGTTAGAAAGGTAATCTAGAAGTTGACAAAATAATATTATTACATTCTTTAAATAATAATATTAAGTCAATAATAACAAAAGTGATGTAATAATGTTTGAAAATAATTTACAATACTCTCACTCAAGAAACATAAGCCAAGTTTTAATTTTAATGGCTAATTTTTTTTTTTTTTATTTTTTTATTTTTTTTTTTATCACAAATATTATAGCCATAATCATTGGAAAACCTTCCTATAGCTAGTGATTCCCATAAAATGTATTTACCTTTTCCTTGTATCACTATTATATGTTAGTAATTGATATTAATAATATATATAATATATATTATATATATTATTAATATAATATATATTAAATGTATTATTATATATATTTAATATATATATATATAATATTATATATAGTACACTTATTAATTTTACAATATAGGCATATATATTATACATATATTAATATATATAATATATTATATAAATATATGATATTATTATGATATTATATCAAATATTATTAATACATAATAATATATAATCACTAGATATATATATAATATATATTATATATATAAATATATATATATTATTTATAATATATTAAATATTGTATTTTATACTATTAATATATATTATAATATATATATATATAAATATATATCTATACAATATAATTATATAAATATAATTATTATAATAAATATAGTATATATATATTAACCTATATATATTATATATATTATATATATTAATATATACATAATATACTATAGATAATTAATATCTATTAGTGATCTCACTTATACTTATGATACTTTATAGAGGTCTATAACTATTATTAATCACATTATTTCTACAAATGTAAATTAGTACATAAATCCTCATTCAATTTCTATTTAACATTATTAATTCTAATAAAAGATTCTAAGAATATTGTTTTCTAATTATTATTTGTAATAATATTAGTTCAAATGGGCAAAATTTAAATTCGTTATTTAATACTCTACTTAATTAAGAAATCAAAATGGTATACATTATAATAATATATATTAATCAGATAATTAATATTAATAATTATATAAATATTAACTCAAATGTATAATATATATATAGCTATTTAATAAATTAATATTATACTTAAATATAAATATATAATAAAATATAATTATTATATATATTCAATATGATATTAAAATTATTATATTTAACACTTCAATTTAAAAGCAATTTCTATAAAGAAAATTAAAAAAATATAAAAATAATTCATAATTAATATATATTTTCTGGCCTTTGTTATATCTAATTTAATTTAATTAAAATTTAGAAATACATTATAATGTAATTATGTTGGATATATTTCATATTATATAACTCAATAATTAATCTCACATGTTTTATCACTTCGGATAATTAACTATTATAAAACTAGGATTTAAATAAAACGACAAACATTGAGATTTCCTCGTTTCCTAGTGAGATATTTGTTACATATATATGAGACTAAATCTGAGAGTAGTGGCTCTTTCTCTGAAAGGTTGTCACGTCTAGAACATTTTTGTATTGAAAATTAATGTTCATTGACTCTTAGGTTGTGCAAACTATAACATTTCGAAACTGTGATTCCTAGCATATCAAGACAACCAAGAAATAATTAAAAGCACATAAGATATAATGAAAAATATAAAAAATAGTCTAACACACTACGTTCCAATTTCTGATTCCTTCGAACCAATGATGCTCTTTTCTCACAACAGGCTATTCGTCTTTATAGAAGTACCGGCATCTGTCTTTTTGAGGAAATCACTCGCTTAACGTTCGAAAATACTTATATCATTATCCAATAAAATAGAAACACATAAACACAATTATAAATTAATCCCAACCCTCCATTCAGTACACATGAAATGACAATTAACCATATAGTAACTCAAAAAACTGTAAAAATTGACACGCGAATTTATATTAAGATGATATAAAAAATTATATCAAAGTTAGAGAGACAATCCTTTCTTTTCTTTATTTCTTATTGTTTATAACTTCTCGTAAATAAAACCGTCAAAGGCCCTAAACCTCGGAAAACATATATTAAGAGAGACATATATAAATTTTCAGTCAATTGAAAAGGAACAGCCCCCATATATTAATATATGATATAATATATATATATATATTATACTTTATTATATATAATATATATAATATAATACTACATATTATATATAAATTAATTATATATTATTTATACATAAAAAAAAAATATAAATATATATATATATACTATCTAATTTGTTGTTTTGCTATATTATATATGATATATTAATATATATTTAAATTATATACTTAATATTTTTACAAGATATTTATAATATTTAATATATAATTTATTATTTATATTTTATTTACATTTAATTATCTTTTACTTACCATAACACCAACTTATAATAAGCTAATATGAATTGATCTCTGCATGGCCTGTCAAAGAGTAGGTGTTGGTTGGTATAAATCATATATTATTTTATGCACTATTCACCTAACCATTCCTATCACAACGCTAATATAAGATCAATATGGTAGGCAGGGGGTTTTCAGCCTTCATCGCCTCTATACTCATGAGGCAATAAGAGAATTTGAACATTTCTTTCATTCCGTATTAGACTCTGTATGTGAAGGTTACTCATCTGACTAGTTATTCAAACAAAGCAACTTTACACTTGCACAAATTATAATATATATTAAGTATTATATTTATTCTTTTAAAATCATATTTTTAAAATTTAACTAATATCGTCCTAAAACTATCCAAAGAAAAGTCTTCTTTTGATCCAACTGTGGATTGGAACGAATCTGATTTAAGTTTAAAATTTAATTTATAATGTATACTATAAAATTTTGGTCAAATGCGAAAATTTCCGACATATAACTGTAAATAATATATTGATTCGTCTTTTATCAGTTTATATAAGAAGTTTACTATGAAATCAATCTAAAGCATCATCAATCTCTTTCGCTATATATTATTAATAGGTATTACAATATTATACTAATATATATATATATAATAATAATATATATATAACTATATACTATATTAATATATTATACTATATATATATTATTATATTCTATTATATATATATTATTATTAATATATTATAAATATAATAGTATATATATTATTATAATATATATATATATATTAATATATAAATAATTATATATATATAATTATTTATATATATAATATATAAATAGTGACACATCCTATCCTGTATAGGGATAAAAAGTATCAAGGTTATCTGGGAGTATCATGATGTATATCGGCAAATAAATTTATAAAGTTATCCGTGTATAGGTACTTTAGGTCAATCTTAAGAGTAAAATTTGGAGTACTTATTGTAATCTATAGGTATCGGTTATTACTATCTATACTATGGACTTAAAATTTGAGGTATCGGTGCAACTAACATAATTAACTTAATATTATATAATTATAATTATAATATGTATATATATATATATAAATATATATATATATTATATAATATATATATCATATAATATATATATTTAATATATATATTATAATATATAATATATATAATATATATAATTATATACGCGGTATATATATATGTACAAGTTTTCACATTAATGGTACATTGTATATTATTAGTACTCATGATATAACCATGTGCTTTGTACTCTTGATGGCTTTGATTAACTATTAGGAACACAATTCTATGAGTACTTGTGCTTGAATCACAAGTTCTAAAGAGTACTTGTACTATGAACAATAATGTACATTGAACTATAAGTCCTATAAATATATTATATACTTAATACTATTATAATATATATATAATATAATATATATATATATAATATTATCTATATAATATTATATATATATATTATATATATTATAAATATATATTAATATAATATATTATATATATTATAATATATTATTATATTATTATCATATCTAATATATAATATCATATATATAATATTTATATTATATCTATATATATATTAAGCATATAATACATATATTCAATATAATATATAATATAGTAATATTATTAATATATATAATATTATATATATATATATATACTATATATTTTATATAATAGTATATATAATAATATATATATATATAATTAATATATATATATATATTAACTATTATATTAATATATAATTATATAAAATAGTAATATATATTATATTAATATATAACTAATATAAAGTAAGATATTCATATCTTTTCAGGTACTTAAATTGATCTATGGATATTAGGATTGTTTAAATACTATAATCATATATATTATATATATATCTTATATTATTAATTATTATATATATAACATATAATAATATATATATATATATATATATATATATAGTATCATAATTATCATAATATATATAATACAATATATATTTAGTATTATATATTAATATATATCTATAGATATATATTATATCCGATAATATATATATTTAAATCTTTTAATTCCACTTAATTTCAATTTTTATTAAATGTATATATTTGATAATTCAATATAATCTTATATTATTTAATATAATTTTTTTCATTTAATAAATATATTAACTTTATATATATATAATAATTATAAATATTTGTTACAAACATTTGAATTTGAATTTATATTATTTTATAATAAAGGAGAAATGAGATGTGATTGTGTTGGTGTTTCTTGTTTTCTTTCTTCTCAGTTTTTTTATCTATATCATAAAAACTGTTGAGTAAATCAATATTTTGTTAGCCCCAGAAATCATTAATTTTGAGAATATTATATTATTATTGTGGAAAATGTTTATTGAATGTTTTTATTTATTATTTTTTACAATGAATAACAATAATAATCTAGTTCCAAGATAAAAGTAATTAGCTAAATTTTCAAATATTATATTAATAATATGTAATCAAGTCTTGAAGATATTACTATATTCTATTTTTATACTCATATATATATATATATATATATATATATATATATATATATTATATTATATATATATACTTATATATATATCTAGTATATATATATAACTCTTTATATATATATTTATTATTAATTTAATCACTATTTTTCTTTATACATACATACCATTCATTTGCAATTACAAAAATATATATTAAATACTATATATACTAAATTATAACTTATATATTTTTAACTCGGATTTCGAAAATCAAAGGGAGCTAACTTGTATTGTGAACTTAGTTATATATGAGGAAATAAAATACTCCATATAAACCTTCTAACCTTATATTATATATACTATATTGTATTTAAAGAGCACACTTAACTTATTAAGAAACGGCAGACCCAAGATCTAATTAAGAGAAATCCATCTATTTTAATGAAAGAATATTCAATAACAAATATTCATGCCATGTCACCTATATAGTAGTAAGTCTGAGTATAGTGATATATGTAGAAAAAAAGAGGTCATATAGTAATCATACCGAAAAACTGTGAGTGAATTGTTCGGTATAATCACTTCATTAGAATAGAGATAGAAAATAGTATGAGACATTGTAGAATATTAATAATAGTTACTGAGTAAGTATTTTATATACTATATAATTATTTTTAGACACATATGATTAGTATATATTCATCACCTCAGACCTTCTTCAGTTGCTGAAGGACTATGGTCTATGTATTCATTAATTATATTATCGTTTATTGATAAATGAAACATCGCATGTTGAGTAATACCCAATTAAAAAGGGTAGTTTACTAGTACAGCCAAGTAATGTAAGGCCTCTACTTTTTTTTACTGAAATCAATTGCTTTTTTTATTGCATTTTAATTTGAAGAAAACCCATGCACCCCATATAAGTTTTATATAAAAAATTTCTGATGCCGATATTTAACTATTTTTATTGTAAGCATTAATATGATAACGTATATTTTTTTAAAAATGACTAGATATTGTATAGCAATGTATTGAAAATAATATTTCACCATATATTAAAATTATTTATGGTAAATTTATATATTACCCTATAATATATCATATTAATATATATATATTAAATAAATTATATTCAAATAATTTTATATATATATATATATATATAAATTAAATTAATTTAAATAATATTACTACCACTAAATATATATTTACTAATATATTAATAAATTATATATATATTAATTATTAATTAATATATTGAAAGTATCTCCTAGAGCTTAAATATTAAAAGATACTTACTTACTAATCACCATAATATGTATTTATTATCAATATATACATTTATATATATATATATATAATATAATTATATTATATATAATATATAATTCTATATATTAATATATTAAATCCATATATCTTATATTATTATATATATCATTATATAAACCTATATATATATATTATATAATATATATATATAAAATATATATATATATATATTAATATATATATATATTAATATATATCTGAAGGATTTATGAAATTGTCACAATGTATAAACTATGTGTGAATTATATATAATAACGGAACTGAGTTGTGCTACAATTATGTGAAGAAGCGTATAGCATAACGTAGTATCTATATGATGACAGTCATATTTCGAACAATTTTATTTTGGGGGTGGTTGTTGTTTGAATATGCGCAACCTGGGCATACACCACACATGATGACAATCAAACTCTAAGGTGATTATACCTTTTTACTCTAATATACTATATTATATATATATATAATAATTATAATAATATATATAATAATTATATATTCATATATAATCTATTAATAATTTAATCATATTATAATTAACAACTATACTACTTTAAAGATATTGCATATTATATTACTAAGTTTAAAACTATATATATAAAATCCATATATTAAATATACATATATATATATATTTTAATCTATATCTAATTATAATTTATTATATATATTAAAATATATATATTAATTATATATATAACGATCAATACATATAATATTATGTATTATTACTATATATATTTATATTTTATAATTATATATAAATCTTATATAATTAATATTAATATATATATATTACTTAATCATATTATTACTATATTAAATAATATATCAATCAGAATGGATTGGAATAAAATCATCGAGGGTTTGTGAAATAATATCACTAGACCCTCACAGTAATTTATGGCTTTTATTTTCTGAGGGTCATATATCCTTCGGGCTATTTTTTTATTAGTAATTATATTTATAGAGCTTACTTCAAATAACTTAGGTACTTAGGTTTTATTTTTTAGTAAGTGACTGGAGTTGGTCTCCCCTTACTTTCTCGTTAACAACTATTATTATGATATATAATTAATCTATATTTTGTGAATAAAACAAAGTTGACGAAGCAAGCTCATAGTTAGTCTTGAAATGACATGTATAATTGAGTAGTTGTAACAGTCATTTATCTGTATATTATTAATTTTGGAAATATAAAATTTATCAATCTAATAAAGGTATATAAAAATAATTTATCAAATTAATACATTATATTTTTAGTGAGTAATAAGACACTTGATCCTCAATTTACCTACAATCTGAGATATGAATAATCATTGCCATATTTGCTTGAAAACTTGTATCTATTCAATATTATATTGAGTTAATATATAGTACTATATATATACAATGTAGCTAATTTCTATTCTTAAATCTTAACAGGTAAAATTTTTATTTCATAGTATGTAGAGGGCAGTGACCTTAAATATAGTATTGAATGATATACTCCGGGTTTTTCCATTCCATATTAATTTTAAGTCTAATATAATAATCTAATATACATAATATATTATAATTTATATATATATATATTAAATTATGTTGTGATGTAGAGTGTGTAATATGTGCGTAGTCCTTAGTACGATATATTTAAATATGTGGGTGTGCAGTATGGTTGTGATGATTGCGTCTATGGTAATGATTATTCATGATATATATATGTAATAGAAGTGATTGATATCAGTTATGAGTTGAATGATAGTGAAATAGAGTCAGATGAATATTTTTCTATGATTATTATTTTTAACTTCTGTATAATTATATTTCTTTATTTATTCTCATAGAGTTTTCAAGACAATATACAAAGCTGTTTTATGATAAATACATATATTAATATATTTATTTCAAAACTGCTTTAAATATATTTTATTCAATATTTCCCAAAAATTTCAGATATTTGTGTATTATAGAGATATATATATATATTAATAATATTATATATATATTATTATTAAATATTAGTATATATAGGTAATATATATATTATATATAATATATATATATATATTAGATTATAATATCTATATACTTAGTTACTTTATATTAATTACTATATTTGAAAACTGTAGGTATACAAAGATTAATAATCTTATATACTAGATATATAAAATATATATATAATATATTATATATATATCTAATAATAAATATTAATTTTTTTAAGCTTTTTTATTATAATTAATAACTAACTAATCATACTTCATAAATATCATATTAATAAACTATATATATATATATATATAATATATATTATTATATATATATAATTAATATACCTTATATAATTAAATATTATATATAATTAATTATATATTATAGTATATTATCATATATATCCATAATATTTTATATATAATAATAGTATACTTAAATTAATTATATATATTATATATTATATATATATATATATAATTATAAATATCTATTAACTTAATAGCACTTTAATATACTAACCCTGACGTACAACCAAGCCCTCTAACTCGAGATATTAATTTCTGTTATTATTTCAAAACCGTAAGAAGAACTTTTTGAAGAAGAGATTGCTGTAAAAGAAGAAGACTACTAAAGCTGCACACAACAAATTGACTTCAAGCCAATATTAGAAAAATCGAACATCAAACACATTAAAATATAAAATGGAAATGTTCCTGTAATATTAACTTAATCAGCTTAGTTAAAATTTTTAAAAAATAAGTATATATAATTAAATAATTTACCTAAAGAAAAAATAATACCCTGATATATAATAAGAAAGGCCTTACGAAGTGAAATCGAGTATAAATAAGTAGGTAGATATATCTTGATTCTTTATTTTATGACGAAGCTAATAGAAAGAAGTTATAAGAACAGAATACGGATACAGGGCAAAAGACAATGATAAGAAAAGAGTGTCCAAAAAAGAATTATTATTATTAGATGTAAGAGAAAAACCGAAGGAAATAGAAAGGAGGAGAGGAGCTTAAGATTCCACGTTACAAGTAAAAGCGATCAACATAATATTATAGATAAGAAGAAGATTAGAAGAGAAAGAGGTAAGAGAAGTAAGAGAAAAGATGAATAATAGAAAAACTATGCAACGAATCTGCATATTGTTTTAAAGGGTTTTACTGATTGGAGAAGCAGATAAACTTTTATTGGATACTGATCGCGCTTGTCCTGTTTATGCTTATATTAATCTTTTGATTATATATTAATAATTATCTTGTATTGAGGCACATATGATTTTCTTTCGGTAGTAGATTTGTGGCTATTCAAACTAAATACCTGTTCATGGTACAAATGTAAAATGGAAATAAGCAATATTATTAATTTTAACCTATTTATTTGATATACATATGAGTATCTGCTCACTTAGAAGCAGATATCCTATTGAGCTTCTAAGTCATATATACTCAACATCCATAAGTATATAATTATAGATTTTTTGTTTATTTTTATTGTGTTGTGATCAGATTTATAGTATTCAACCTAAGTCCTTTAATAAATCATAGAATCATAGTTCCTATGCGGTAGTGATATCATCAAAAATATTAATTTTTAATCATAACACGTTATTAATTTATCAAGTGTGAACGAATATAGATTATCTCACCCTGATTAATTAAACGATATATAACAGTACATATTATTTATCTCTATGCGGACATATATACTAATCTAATAGCCTCAACCACATAGCCATTCTATAAGTAATGTGATCGATAGATCAAGTCTTATGAAACTAGTAATAGTATTTAAATACTGCCTGAATAAATCATCTCAAAATGCTAACTTTACTACAGTTTTGATTACAATTATCTTTGTGACTAAGTGAATTATTCTTACTTTATAATATAATGAGAGTAAACATCAAAGCATTATTACATCTAGGTATAAGTGCGTAAATCCGAGTATGGATATCATCTAATATCCTAGAACGGAATATAGTAGGGTTAGCTAATGACTAGAGTGGGAATGAGCCGATGCAAGTAAACATAACTCAAGGGCAAACGTAAAATCGATCGATCATTTGAGCCTGTACTTATCACGATTAATTCGCGCCACTCACACCACGGATAGATAAAATAATTATCACACGTGCTTCTTTTTACGAATTCTAAAAAAAACCGCTAGGTTTTTTTTCGGTATAGATTACTAAATAAAAAACAAAAAAATTCATTAGAGAAAAAGACTTCAATTACATTTTTAATATCTTTAGCAATTATGAGTATTGAGTGTTGTGACAATAGAATCAAACATAAAAATACCACTAACAAAACCCCTATAACTTTAATTGATCGCTGATATAATTATTCTTCTTATTTATATTGAATTCAATTTACAAAAAAAAACACTGTGTATAGTGTGGCACCCTTAGCGCTGTTCACTATGTCATAAAAAACGACCTTTCACTTCCTCGATGTACATCGTTAAGCTGAGAAAATTCTTTGCTAACTAGCAGCGCCCCGCACTCACGTTTGAAAGGAGTGCACCTTAAATAGCATGCGAGGCCTCAATGCGCTGGCCTGATATTGGAGGTTCCTTGTTAGAGCCCCAAAAATCTGGAAAATTGTATCAAATTATCATGAAAGAAACTGACCGATATGCTTGGATATACGAATATTGTACACAACTCCTTCTAATTATTATTCGATATGGTACCTCGAGCGAATCTAATATCTATTAACTTTTCCTTCAAAATTTCTTTCTCTAAGAGAATGGATTCTAATTCACGTAAGTCGATGGTTTTACGTATAATATTATGTACCCCGTATCTATCAACTTCACCCAAGGAAGTAAGAATGGTGGTCGCCTATGCTCGCCCCAAAAACCCTTACTTGTGATATATTATTGTACGTATTCACATTATTGGTTCTTGTATACTGTGTGTGCTTATTTTTGAATGGCGAGCGTCTTATTGCATCCCATAACTGAAAGCTCACGCCGAATTCCAGCAATTCAAGTATTCTATGACGTTAAAGTGTTAATTAATCACGAGAGTACAAGTTATTAGATAATTTTTAGAATCTAATATTCGGACAGTTTCCATACATGGCAGGTTGACTCCTAGCCGTGCTCCAATAAATGAACCTGAATTAATGCCTTTATTTTGTATAGACTAGCGAATGGGTGAAACTAAGTGTTATATTATCGCCAAACTCATCCTAATCAAATCCTATAAGTGAATACTATTAACACACACTCACATATATTCTGAAGAATTAATTTATACCTGTACTCAACTGACAACTTTGAATACATTGGTGGTCAGCCTCTAAAGAATTGTGTGTAGGCATTTCCATCTCATCAGCCCCTACAAACTTCGAAATAAACTACCCAAAGTAATGTATGAACTTTGACAATCTTAGATCGACGAGACTATGAATAATTTCTATTCGCACTTGCTTATATAATGTGAGGCACCACAATACATATTATGTTGGAAAATCTGTGTTTATAGATAGTACTGATTGAGAGCGACACCTGTTGCATGAGAGGTGATGGTTCCTCCACTCCCTCACGCAATAATAACCTGAAATTATTGACAGTAGAACGGAAGACGTACACAAATTGTATTATTCGTACAAACCCTATCCAACATAAGGTACCCACATCATATTGAAAAGTTTAATTAGGACAAAATCAACACCTAGACAGGAGGAAAGGAGGTCTCTCAGGCTCCCCATAATCACTCTGATAATAGTCTAATCATATTACAATATATAGAAACGGACAACAGACTTGAGTATGAGGAGACATCTTTCCTACACGGAAGAGGATATCCCTCTCGATTAAAAAAAAACAAAATAAAAAAAAATTAAAATATCTCCTGTTATTCTTTTTAAGTTTATAACTTACAAATTTACGTTTTTACACCATAACACTTCATGAAGAGCAGTACACTTACAATTGTAAACATCATCAGTAGAACTACTCGCGTCTAGATCACGCTTCGCGAGCGTACATGCAACGAATTAAGTTGCACTCTATTGAATTTATTGATTCTAATTTGTCATACATTTTTTATATAAATAATTATGTATCAACACGATAAGATCGCTGTATTGTACACCTTTCATATACATGCTACTTTTACACAGTAATACATCTTGAATAAAAGGAACACGGAAATCATGCAATAAAAGCTCCAGTAAATTTCAAGACATAACACAGCTTCAACAGCTCACAAAATACGCGGATTCTACATAATTATCTCTGTCATCTACCGTTATCGAGTTTCTATTTAAAGTCGTGTTAATGTACGTTACACAATTTTTACGCGCATGATATAAGTGCAGCATTTTTACATACCCTAGAAGCAGTACATATCCTCTAAACCTAAAATAACAGTGTTTCGAGGGTAATCATGCTTTAGTCCGAGCAATCCCAATGAACACTTGCCTACCCATAACGATGAGCACATAGCCTAATTGTAAGTTTAACTAGTTTGTTCTTATTGGCTCTATCAATATAGATCTATTTGATTCATATGATCAGTAATAACTATAGATAATTAAAAAGCTTATGATTTTGGTTAGTTTACTAATTAGGCACACCGTAAAATATGCAAGCTAACTATTCATGTGAAACAAATGGGAATGTTAAATATCTATTAATGAAAAATTCTAGTAATATCATTAGATAAATCACGTAGACAACTACACGCCAACAGAGCTCTCCCTCTCTTGTTCATAGACTTTATTGAACAGCCGTAGATTCTATGATCTCTAAATGGATTCTATTGTATCACACAATTTTATTTACTTCTCTACAAATTTAGCATTTGATGACATTGACACACTAAAGGCAGTTAAACTTCAGATCTAAATCAACTGATCCATACCAGGGTGAGATCCACTCCACTATCTGTATAAGTACTACTCATGTATTATCACTCTCCGAAAACGTGGCAACTTTCCGCTTCTCTAGAATTTCCAAATTTCTAAAGTTGCTCCTGCATAACAAAACTCCCTTATGTCCCTGCACTCTAATTGACTCTAGGCATTGAATGTATCTTGAATTCTCTAAGTAGATCTTCCTATTTGCGAGTATCACAAGATTTCCTTGTCTCTGAGAAAAAAATTATTTTAATAATGAGAAATGCACCGATTCTCTTGCTAGAAAGAACAAAAGAGTCTGAGAGAAAGAAAAACATTATGTTTCTTATTGTCTCAAAGATAATATGAGTTAACATCAAGTGCTGAGACTTACTATATTAATGCGAACTTTTTATTAATCCAATATAAAATGCATTCAAAATATGAATATTAAAAAGGTGAAGTTCAAAAATAACGAAAAGGGGTTCTATTTTATTCATATCTGATCTAATCGAAATAGAAGTCAAATCACATTATTAATTCATACTATTTCCCAGCGATAGATTAAGAACTGTATTAGTTTTGTATAATTAGAGGACAGACAATATCTATGGTCTTTAACATATTGAATTCGTCTTATCTTATAGTTCCCGAAAAGAGCATAATTTAGTATACTAATGTATGTTACTCAAACATATAATAAACTTTAATATGCAAACTGACAGAGAGAATTCACAGAGTAAATTTTTAATAAGACATTATTTATTTATTTTTGCTACTTCATTTTTATTTAAATGTTTCATCTACGCCGGTCATAAGATCTCTACATGTGACCAATTAGTCTTTGAAAATCCCGCATAGAAGTCGATGAATGATCACGGGAGTCCGTCAGGAGTGCTCTGCAGATAAATACTCTTCGAGATTAACAGTATCAGATATCCATGATGTTTCCATTATATAGACAACCAGCATACTTAGCATCTCTCATATATATTATAGCTTACTATCCGTCCTATACAATATAGCGCAATTTTTACTATACTTATTTCTTTCCTTGTTCTATAATATCTCAATCCATATGTCATCTTTAGATAACAGAAGATGATGATAATATTTCGATATTCTGTCTAATCTCAAGGACGATTAATGAGAGAAGTGGTCGCCAACCCTTAAAATACAATCTGCGCGAGAAAACATGAGAATGTGAGAGGGATGTCGATATCTTTTGGTTTCAAAATTTGAGACTTAAACCTATATGCATGGTAAAAGTGCCCTTTAATATATATGTATATCATATGAGGTTATGAATATCACATGCATTTATCACTACCAAAATGGCTGTACAGTGAATCAGAACTTCAAACCTGCTTTGAGCAGAAAGTTACAAAGGCAGATACAACTTACTCGTCTCTCAGCATCACCCGTCTTGAGATCAACACCCCTGTACTCGTTTTTATTTCCTCCACTATGCTATGCAAGATACAGATAGGTCGTGTACAAATAAGTTTATAATCCGCTCCATACAGTAAGGTGAGTCTGCAGATATCAAATGAGAAATTCTTGTTAGATATTCGACATAAATTAGCGAGTAATTAATCATTCCATAAATATCATTATTAACACTGAGTAGTTAGGCTTGTATGACATCTTTCTGGGTTCCATCCACAACGTAAATAAATACAAAGATCGAGAGGTACTAACTGGCCAGTTATACGAAGCACTCTCGTATATAATGCGTAATAATCAATTTTTTAATTAAGAAATACGAGCAGCTAGACACTTCTTCACTCATGTGCTCTATACCTCTAGATCTATACGTAACGACCATCAAGGCATGAGAGAGGTCTCACTTGAGATTCAATTTGCAGCTGACTGGTAGTATTCACTCCAAGACTATTCTTTAGTAAGTTAATTTTCTTAGAAGGTTAGCGATGTTTCTATCCTTAGAAGACCCAAAAACCTTATAAAAATTTCGGAAGCAAACATTACACAACTCAAATGATAACCTAGAGTTGAGTGAGTTAATATGATCTAAGTATTAGTTCATATTTTAGTAATACGTTTACGAGACAATTTATAGTCTCAATATCTCTTGATTGGGATAATTTTGCTGTATCAGTTAAAAGAGATTTCTCTTTTCCATATGTTTAAAGGAGATTAATGTCTCACCTACGTATATAACCGATTATATAGGCATATTTATTGCCTATGTCAATATTGAAATCCACTGAAGAGTTTTTGGTAGTACGGAAGTTTAGTCTGTTAGACCATTAAGTCGTATTGAAGACTTTCTCTGAAAACACATTAAAGTCACGGACTATCATCTTATAAGGTAGCCGAGTAAAATGTTCTATCATTTAATCAATTGCTGAATGCGATGTGAGTAGTCCATTCGTAGAATTATGTCTGATAAATAAAAAGTCACATTAGCTTCCTCTGAATGTTCGCACATGTTAAATTTATGATCCTCACACTACCTTCCTTGCGTTAGAAGATTTACACCATGCTCTTCCAATTTCCTGTCACATATCGAGAGGTGTACTTGCGATTCATGTTATGGAGTATTATCATAACCATGGTTGTTATCTTTAGCGGATTTTAGTATTTCTATACTGTGAATCTTATTCCGCTCAAACACAAGTTCATCTGAGAGTACGCTAGTACGTGACTTCTCGTCTACTATTCTTTGAGCAATGACCTAATTATCATTCCACATTCACTATAGATCGCTAAAAGGTGCACCCTAGCTTCTTGCTAGAAAACAATCATAAAATCTTTTGAGTATCATGATAAATAGTTTAACCGATTACCAAGATCCTCAATAAACAATCAAATACTCCGAAATATAGAAGAGCTTGTTTTTCTATTACCTTATGTCAAGTCTTCTTCAGGTCTTGCGCCTAGAGTAGAAATAAATTTATCATTTAATTAAGCATCCACGCAATACACTACTTGATAGTGCCATGAGAGGAATACATGCAGTAGGGAGAATTTTGTCAAAACTTTCTCGGTGATACTCGCCATGAGGTATCCGGCATAGAGTATCAGTTTGATGATTGAACTATCTGTTTCGTCTTACTTTTAATCAGTTCAGCTCTTTTACCTTTTAACCAGTATAAGTTATACAATGAGAGCCACACATTCGATAATTTCGAAAGAGAGATATACGAAGAAAAGTAGTAGAGACAGAAGATCCACAGAGTGCAAAGACCGAAGAGAGGATAGTAATGAAATTGACAGAGATGGGTGGCCATTAAGGTTCCACTGGTCCAGGTGACCTAGAAGACAGAATAAATTATCCATAACCAAGGGAATTCACACTACAGCACGATAGACGTGTAGTAAGGAAAATGCCGAATTTACAAGAGAAGAAGAAAGAGAATATCCAATGATCGCTAATCATTATAAAGTAGACACAACAGCTTTAAGCTAATCAGTCACGGAGGCAATGTGAGGCGAATGGAGGAGAAGATCAGGCAATCAATTGGCTACTGACAGTAAGACAATCTACTTGACGTATACATGAGAGAAGAAACAGAACGGATAATGATATTAGAAACATATCACTCATATATAAAATCGGTAAATAAGATCTGCAAGGTTAATTATTAATATGTAGAAAGTAAGAAAAGGTAATAACCACTAAACGTAGAAATCACTGAGAATAATTGGTGGCGGCAAAAGCAAAAAACACATCAATGAAATCACTTTTCATTTAGTGGCCAACTTCATTTATTATTCACTTTTTTAAGATGGATTATTTTGAATCGAACCGAACCAGAAATAGACCACCTTGGACCAAGGTTACCAATCTCGAAGATGATATTATTTACGAGTTATTAAACCATCTGTCTAACATTTCAATCATGAGAAGACATCGAGCTATGCGAACGCACCGTAAGTTTTAACTTAGCTTACGTTAAATGAGGAGGGTAAGCCTAACACCAATTTCAAGGCCATTCCCAAACCTATCGCATGATTGTGTTTTATATACATCTTCTTGTTTCTGGTGGGCCGAAAGCCAAGCAATTATTTGTATAGAAATAGATACCCAATTATATTTCCCTTACCGGAAATTTAAACAGGGAATAAGCTTTACCGCCACAATAACGAAGAGCTATATAATGATTATCCTACCAAACTAAACTCAATAATCTCTGGCAAAATTACTTCGAGCTCCCATGAACAAGACTACTATATACTCTCACTTGAGAATTTTTTCCAATTAATTAAATAATTTTTTATTAATTACTACGTCATATTTAGGAGCTACTATTACTTATAGTTGTTATTCTCAATACAACACATCTTGTTCGTTGGCAGACACAATTTTGTAGGAATGGGATTATGTTGGTTTAATACACATTCTATTTCGATGCGTTACATCTTATATAATAGAAATATGAAAAACGCGCGATGACATGATATCGGCTCAGTCAATGTTAGTGGTCATATACTGCATCACATGTAATTCAGTGCTTTATGTTGTAACTCATTTATTGATAATTTGCTTTTTATAATTTTATCGTTTTCTTTTATTGTTTAAATATATTTGTAAATGTAGTCTAACTTTAGCAGACACAAAGAGGAAGGCTTCTTTTGGTTTCCACGTTACTCAATACTTGACCTGATCGTTTGTTTTCTACTCATATTCACTCTTACTAAAACCATACACATTACAGGCCATACCTGGAGCTTGAAGACAGATGCTTAGTTATAGACTAAAAGCATAACAAATATATGTAATGAGACCATTCTTGTATGTGTCAATTTTTATCTAGAGACTACTTCATTCCATCGTTGTTTATTCTACACGCATTAGGATCCTTATTAGTTAATATTGGTTTTGATTTATTATTTCCGATAATTTGTATACATGTGAGTAACAACAATTACCGAAACAGACTGAAGGACGAACATAACATAATACATGTGCCCCCTGTGTATGTAAGAAAAACATTTAAAATCACCTTTTCTATTAATTAATATTTGAGAAATTTGCTATATTTTCTGAAATACTATATAGACTATATAGGACAAGTATATTAATACAAATAATAATACAAAGGTAAATTCTATAATAGCTAATTATATTGTATCTTCTGACTTTCCTTCTTCGTAAATCTTGGAAATTTGACATTTTATATATCTCCAACACTCAGAAAGGTTTTATAACTTTTAAAAACATACTTGAGTATTTACTCAACATTAATACTATATAATCAATAATTTTTTTTTAAACTATAACTAATTAGAGTAATAATAATAACAGTTATTGGTCTTTAAAACTCTTCACTATCCAATGTCAATCTGTGTAATTTCTGCTATAGAATTAATTTTATGTATATAAATATTGATTAATGGATTTGTGAGAGAAATTCTAAATATCTATTACTCATTTAACTTTGAGCATTTGGGGCCCAGATTAATATCATACATTTACAATGTTTAAAATTCTAATATATACACAGTATAATATTATATATAATGGTCCGACACTATTAATTCCTGTAATCTCTAGAAATACTAACTCATCATATCTACTCATAACTTTATCATATTGTTTACTTAATATATAGTAATGTCTATTAAGTCTTATATTAACAATAGTGCTACTCGTAGGTCTTGATTATAGCTTAAATGGGACATCTGGCTGCTAAAAAAGTTGTCTCATGTATATATAGAATTTACAAATATAGATAACTTATATTATTAGGAATCGGACCGGGCACGTGAAATATTTTAGGCACCACAGGAATGAGAGAATATCCCAGTGGAGAATACTCGCCAAGCGAAGAGAGAATTAAAAATTACAAGCATACCGACACATCCTCGATGCACCTATGATATACCGGCTCTCGAATATTCCTCGGCTCTTCCATTATGAATTATAGTTAATGCTCGTCCATCAATTTCTTGTGCATACCGATTATCGAGAGCAGCGAACATCCGCTTCTGACTCCACATCCAGAGTAGCGAAACAAATATGAATTACAGCCTTCGTCATATATGCTAATTTATATATAGTACATCGTATGAGAGTATACTATAGATCTTATTACATTACTCTAAATATCAGTGATTTAAACATATATGATTATAATTAATAAATTTAATACTATTAATGGATTATAATTATATTCAGGTCTAGTGATTGAATATTGCTTTATATTATCATTAATTAAAAGCATAATAGACCTATATATGCATATCAATATATTGAAGTGTTGATCAAGAATTTTTACAGAAAATATTGCTTTGTAAAGTAATTTTCTTGATATTGGTATGAAAAATACTATATATCTTCAATATTCCCCTAAAAGGAGTCTCTATACACGTATATATAATAATTATCTTCATTTAACATACATTAGCTGAAGATCATAGATTGAGTAAATGATATTAGTTTATGTATTCATCACATTTATTGGCTAATATGTACAATTATAATCAGTACTCACTATACCTTTTATTAATTTCTAGGGCTATGAGCATGTAAAATATTAGTATGTATATATAGCATTTAATACATAATCATCCATTAATGCTATACTTATCTTATATTTAGTATTTCTACTTTACATTCAATATTTTATATTTGAGCCTTTGTTAACATCTTCATAAGTCATTTATCATTTAGAACTAATCATTTTTATCAAGACGATCAAATTTCAAAGGCATACATATAATACGGTATATATATTATAATTTATTCTAATTAATAAAGTAATATTTTGATGACTACTACTACAATTATACTGATATACTTAGTAGCCAGTTGATTATTTATGATATTGACAATATAGTATCTTTTCTTATACGGTAATTATAGATAAAAGCTCAACACTTTTAACTATAACTATCAAATAGTATGAACTACATCTACTATGGAATTTAAAAGAATAATGTACTTTGATCCAATAAAATTTACTCTAGTATCACTAAATATCAATAAAATCACACCTTAATATTTTTTGGTAATATTGAAAATATAATGACTGTGCATCATCTAATCCTTTTTAACTAGGTAACAGTAAATAAGAATAGTAACAGACTCTAATTAAGGCACAGGTTTAAACATCCCTACAAGGTTACTAGCCCTTCTCAGGGGAGCGACACCTACCAGGCGTAGAGCCTCACTAGATATAGTCGACACATCATATGACATTATACCCGGCGCGTATACACCTGAGCTATCCCATTAAGACCTTGTGTTCTCGAGTAGTTGCATAGCTCGATTCTTGTAAACCGCTCAGTAGGGGTATCTGACTATTTGTCCTCAGAACGAATTCATTGGTCGTGGTTACTTCAATCGTACCCTGAAAGGCAGAAATCTTTCTGTACTCTCATCTTTGCTCATTACATATTCGTGTCTTACTTTATATTTACACATTAATGTATACATTTGAATCAACATACTGTTGGATTAAGTTCATGATTCTCTCTATTCATTATACCTATCACATACAATATAGCATCTATCACCTGGCACCTGCGTTATTAACATTAATTACTTATCTCAAATCCATTAATTTATTCCGTTCCATTCAACGTCATATTTTAGAAAAAGCCTAATCGTAAGGTATTGAGTATATCATTAAGTCTTACAAATTTAATAGTCAAATTGATCTATTCAATGACCTTGCCCTTTAGATAATAACCACATAATACATTAAGGTTGTGTCTCAACGAGTCTATTGAATTGGCCCGTACTCGCGGATTGTCATCACCTCGATCCATCTGGATCCGGAAAGGAGTCAAACCTGTTACTGCAGGTTACAGAACTTGACCGACTTTCGAGAATTTAAGCTTACTTTATATCTGGAGATGTTTATAGAATGATATAAAAATGGTGTAGGAATGATAAACAACAGGAGAATATTATTTTATATGACTAATGAGGTGTAGAGATGGAAATTTTAAAGCATGTTCTGAGTATCAATGAAATAACAGTTGAGAATATCAGTCATAGCGGCACAAACCAGATAAAATACTAATATGAAAAAGAGTAGGACTATCACAACAATTACACACTTCTTCTTATATTATCGAATCTTGATGATTATATAATTTTTATATATATGCATTCTTGGTGAATAATACACTATTAAATAATAGAGGTGGGCTCTCCTCATCGACCATTTATATATATATACTTATAGTATTTATATTGATAGGAGTTTACTTCGATTATTTCACATCAGTACAGATGTACCTACTAATATAAACGCGTCAATGTTACTAATAACAATATAGTTTATTAAACGAGTTAGATAATGTTAAATAAGAGTTGAAAGAAATACCTATACACACTACCTATATAATACAATTGGTAGTTCAAGACAGCTACTATATTAATATCGTAACCTATGTAAAAAAATTAATCTAGATGTTAATAAGAGTAATAATATCATGAGCAGAGAGTATATATTAATCACTAAAATTATTCCTATAACATATTTATTACACTCAAAAGCAAGTGCAAGAAGGGAGAAGAATTCGGGTTCGTTCAACTTGTTACATACATATTTACAAATGTCGAGAGAAACTGTCAATCCAGGCGCGAGCAAGAGGGGGAACTGCAGAGAGCGTGACTAGTGCCTTCAGCACCTCCGTTCGCCTTAGTTTCATTGCCATCATCAGACACTGCCATAGCAAAGAGGAGATCTGTGGTGAGTCTGTCACTCACACGACAGATGCGCAGTAGAGTTCATAAGTCGAGCGGAAGAAGACACCTATCTTTTGGTCCCAGTGCCCGCCTTGTATGAAGTTATTCGTCTGAATTTTGAAAGTATAGCTAATACATTCCTTTTATCAGTAAATGTTTTAGTCTCTAAAGATTGTGTGGAAATGAGCGCGACGTGACAGCTCAGGAGAATTGACGACACTATTCTTCTGATCATCTTTCCCCGTGCAAAGGTTCGCGAGTAGCTCGTCACTATATGCGTGAAAATTATACGCGTTGGTTCGAGATATCATATATACAATAATGTTATTATTATTATAATATATAATTAATTTCATTCGAGTTTATGTATGTTTTTAAAGGTAAATATAACTCTCAGGAAGGTCATACAAAGGACGTCACTGCTAGTGAAATGGAATAGGTATATAATATAGATGAGCTTAGTAATGTCATAATATTCCTACCGATGAACATTAATAGGTGACCCGAGAAATCCTACTATTAAGTAACGTTACTCACACCAAAATCGTATATATCATAGAGAGTAGAGAGACCTGAGCTGGGTCTTGGATGCTAAGATGAGCAATGTGTTAGACGAGTCGTCGGGATCGCGTGAGTGTGTCGTCCGCCCCTCATTGCCAAAAGTTCCACCTATAGCTTATATAGTGCGTCGTCGTATCCGACCACATCCGTTATTGTAAAGCGAAAGATGCAACTTGTTCCATAAGAAAACATCATTTCCGAATTAGAGTCGGTCCCGATTATCAAACTATATTGAGACGAGGCCATATTCCGATGACGTATCCACTAAATCGGCGAAGCTCCGCGCTACAATTACAGAGACGCTAAACATCTTGACTGGCCCGAAAACCATGCAACAAAGGTCTATGGCTCATTTAACATTATACAAATGCCTTATTTAGATACAACGATGAAGGTCAAATACGAATGGTTATTTTTAATCCGTGTTCGTGATTTTATTTATAAACCACTGATATCACACTACGAGTGAAACAAGCCACTTTAACCGTAATAGAGTGACGTTGGTATTCTTCACTATGAGGGGTTTACCTCATCTACCTAACTCCCAAATTTCGATCGTCCGAATGCTACGGACTTGGACTCAATCACGTATACCTGCAGCGCAGTGTTCCATTCACGTATTCTTTGAGAGGAAAAGAAGAGGTCCTATTGAGAGTGATACCCTTCCTTACATACGGAGACGATCCTTCCTTTGGACACTGCGAGGTGCATGGTACACACACCCCTGATGGGAGCATGGAACGCCATCAGGTGGCCTTCTCGCCACGGCTACGTCTGACAACTAGATTGAGGAGAGTATTTATATTTGTTCTCATAAAATTGACTGTAAGCTACCTATCCTCCCGACGTAGGCTCAGTTCCTGTTGTGGTTGACAGAGCAAGGTGAATACTACCGATCCTATTCTATCACATTTTTGAGAAGGGCACCCACCCTCATGGAACTTCGTATGCGCTTGTACTTGCACTTCCTCGCACGATACTTAGCTGTGCTTCACGGCTTGTCCGAGTCGTCACCAAAATGTCACCTATGACAACAAACAATACTCACTCTGAGAATAATAGGATAGCTTTTATTATTTTTTATTATTTTTTCATTAACGTCATTTTCATGAGTCAAAATATTTGCTAACCGACCGCAAGAGATGTTCTTATCTTGACTTCTTTCACTCTTTTTGTTTCTTTTTGTCCCCTATTTCGGGCTAATCTGTCCCCGATTGCTTATTCTCGCTATGCTCAATCGCTCTCTAACGATGTTTGAATTAGATTGTCCTTATGTTCGTTAGTGGCATTTTCCAACGTTAATCATAGAGAGTTTGTAGAATGAAGGGGGTAATAGCAGGCATAAAATTGGGCCTATTACAAGGGTAAAAACTACTAATATTATATACTGAAGACAAGATAGCGAGCTGCGAGGACACATCATCTTCGTTCATAGGTCTAAAACCAATGTAGAAGATGAGGCCTGTATTATAGTTGAGTACCATTATATTATGCTAATACACATATAAGTATGAAATTTTCTCACTCTTCTCCTCAAGAGCTGTCTTGCTATGAATAATCATCAAAAGTTGGTGGTTAGGTATATGGGTGCCCTATGTATGCCCATTTACTTTCACCCCCTGAAGCAATATCTAAAGTTACTAAATACTATATAGAGCGACCATATATACTTAGTACTAGATATGTTTAAAATATAGTTTCTTATATATACAAGCTATATAATATATACTAATTTTCAAAATTATTTTTGAATATTTCCCCCAATGAGGAAGAACCTACTAGGGAAGTAACTATCCGTTTATCCGCCGGAATACAATGATATCCGGCCGGATACCGGATAGTCAAAACTGTGGCCGGATAGCCGGATACACCGGATAGTTGCCGGATTACGACCCTTCCGAGAACGCCACAGCTCGTAATAATATAAACTTCTAAATATATATGCTTATAGATTTACTAATAGCATAATTTAGATTATATTATCATAAAAATACGAGTGCATCGATATTCCTCAGAATGCGAGGTTCTCTAGAATTGTGTGGTAGAGGTGTGTAAGCGGAGATAACACACCGAACTAAAAGTAGTTGAAGCGAAACTAAGGATAATCAAAGTAGTGGAGAGGGCAGTTCATGATAAATCCACCACGATGAAACAAGTCTGGGTCTCACTGAGAGACTGCGAGTGGACGCTTCACTGTCACTCTGCAGATGAATAGTTTCATAGTCCCGTGGTGTGAAGTGCCGCTACAGACCATATACACCCAATTCACAGAAAGATCCCGGAAAATTCACTCTTATATGCAGTCAACGCTTATTTGCCTACTGCACACTGCGAAATCTCTCTCCTGATGCATCTTGCCTGAGTGGGCTACAATAGCCACTTCTTGGTCTCATAATTGTACTTCGAACCACAATGATTCCTCAACTACACTGCGAACACTATACACATTGCTACACTTAAAACAGAGTTCGGGGAGCACTCATCAGATTCGGCAATGAGTGGAGAAACCACTCAAACCATCTTAATGTACGGTTTAAGAAAGCTTGCTCTAGAGTATTCTCTCATTTACTCCTTACTTAATCACGACTGCAAGACCACGCTGGTATGCATTTCTATCTTGCCCTCTCATCTATTGTCTCTCGAACACGCACCGGTAACCCACGCTCTAAGATTGGTCTACAATGGGGTAGCACACTCATGTATCAGCAAAGATCTTATAAAGCAGATATCTCTAGTCCAGACCAGTAGTTTTCTACCTATAGACATAGTAACACAGGTAAAGAACCGAATTAATGAAGCGAGTCATGGTGCCAAAAAGACCAAGCAGCGGCATATATAGCAATAACATCCAACAAGGGATTACTAAATGACCGGAGATTAATGCGACACGGACGCGGTTTTGTCTCGCTGACCGATTACTTTAGACTTTGCCTTGCTACAGCTCCTGCACTCATCCATGTCCTAGTTAATTCAACTAATATTCCCAAATATTATATATAACTTCTAAAGACAACTTGCTTTCTTAAAAGTGTGCTCGATTCAAACTAATCAAATAACTTAAACATACTATAATAATCACCTCTAGCATAGCCAAATTATACCTTTAGCCTCTATTCAAACGACTTACTTTCAAACCACAAGTATTCCTTTTACTACACCTATTAATCTTCTACTCCCACAGCTCCCTGCTGAGCACGTCCTAATCGTCTTCATGAACAGCTCTGCAAACTAACCACACACTTAGAAGAGCTCAAAGTCTCTATGCCAACATTGAAGAGAGGGCACTACTCACTGTCGTTCTCCAGTCTCCATCATTCTAGACCTTCCCTTTTGAACGACTTACCCCTCATTCTTATTTTTCATAACCAATCTCGTTATAAGAAAGGTTTTACTATAATCGCAACCGGCAGACAATAAGAATACACCAACATCCTCTCGGCCCAGCACTACAGGACTCGCTATCAAAAATCATCTCAATCCAATACACTTTTCAACTTATGTCAGTATATTTACTATCATAACTTTCAATTATCGTCGATCACATGAGCACAATTTGAATATCACAATATACTCGAACTCATTAACAGTATTGAGTAGTAGTTCAAACATACTAAACAGAGTATAACAACAATCGTCTATTCTAAACTTAATACGAGAGGTATTCGATTCTCTTTATGCATCACATATTCGTCGTGTGTACAGCGTTAGGTCAAAAATTATTCACATACATCTGTAATCTAGTAAGCTTACTATCTACCTCCTAGGGGTCCAGTTCGATCCCAGCAGGGGTTGAAAATGCTAAGGTGGTATTTGATCATACTATAACACTCTTGTCAGCCCGATCAATGCAACAATGGACAGTTTACTCACTCTTATATCTTTATTTGAGAACTAATCATTTGAGATCTGTTGGTCCATAACACTGGGGCCTATACTGATATATCTGACAGTTCTACATACAGTAGGCCTATGGATCTTAGCTTATGGAGATCCTGCATAATTACTCAACTGTGAGCCCTACCCTTTAACTCACATAGTAGCTACCTGTTATAATTAATATATATAATCACATACTATTTACACTAAACTAACAAAGGTTTAGCATGTGTGGTTGAGAAGTTCATTTAATATATGAGTGGTCATTGAGCATTTTTTTGAAATGAGTCTTTGGTTTTTATAAGATATTTTATAATTTCATAAGTATTATAAATCGTTCCTGACAAAGAATATTTAATTAGTTATAAATAATATTATAATGAAAAAATATCTTTATTGTAAAGTACTTAATTACTTAATAATAATGATTTAACATATTAATATATATATATTCGTAGTAGCCATTATAGCACTTAAGTGTTTCTTATAGCGATAAAATGAGCAACAGGTCTTACCCTTTACAAATTGCCAATTTACTCCGATCGTAAACTTGGGATAGCGAGCAAGACTTGGGTTGCCAATTGTCGCACTGCACTTGTCCTAATCAGTAAGTACTTCTTCTCCAGTGCAGAGACGATACATAGCGTATGAGGCCGTAAACAATATTGTCTTTCATCGCAGTATGAGCAATCCATGTTGTATTAAACAAATTCAAAGGCAGTCCACTCATTAGTCCATAGGCCGTTAATCTCCTAGTCCTAGGACAATGTCGCGAGAGATCACACCATTATTAGTGAGTTTTTAAAATATATGACTAAGACCTTATGAGCTCACAGATGGTTCCCGTACAAAATTTGGACCAGAAGGATGGTGATAGGAGTCTGGTCAAAAAGACGCTTAACTTGCATAATCATTATGATTAGGAAAAAATACATCCTAATCAGGCTTCTAATTTATGAATGCCGTAATATCCTTTGTAATATGCTAAAAGCATAATACATTATCTTACACAATGAACTATTATGAGCTGTTTAATCGAAATGGTTATTATGATATAAAAGATGCACAATAATTTTGTCCCATTTAAGGCCAGCTTTTCCTTTTCAATTTTGTTGCTTTTAACCTTTACACCCTATATGTAGACAAGTCAATGATGACTCTGAAGGTCACAAAATAGAGTTGAATAATAAAACAATACCACTTAATCTGAGAGTATATTATCATGAACTATAACCCCTTATCATCCTTGTCTCTTGCATGTAACACCCTAGGAAGAAGCGCCCCATAGACTCGTATGCAATGGGCAGCCTATATTGAGGGTTTGACCGCTATGTTAAATTAATCCAGGGTGGAAACGATCATATCACAACTAGAGAAGGACCTATATTTTGTGTGCAGATCAGAACATGAGTATGAAGTTGTGAAACATTATCGTAGTCGGCCACCATTAACTCCTACATCGTCTGAGTAAGATTAGTATTTGGTTGTATAATATATTACAAGCTAAATAGAAGGATTGCGGTCCAACAGACTGTTTGAGACAGCGACAGTTCTATCATTCAAAATAATAACATACAAACAATATTCTCCTCCGTGCTCAAATCAAATCAGAAGAATATCCTTCCCTGTTGAGAGGTGAGGGATGAAAACCACGGGAGAGAATTTAAGGAAAACGTCATATTATGTAAAAACCTCATAACTCAAACTTACGGAACTGTAAGTTGTAATTCCAATCAAAGAGCGCCTGTAATAGTCCAGTGAGCTAATACATTGCAACTTGTAATGCACAATGAAATTCCACCCCTACAATGATAGAAGAAACAAACAGTAATCTAGTCTGTTAATACTCAGTATAGAGATAACTACTTTATTTTCAAACCACTCATCTACATAATTTTTAAAACCTAAAAAATCATTTTAAAGACAAACTCTCAAAAATCGTAGATGATGAGCTGTCTTATTAGTAAAAATCAGCATCATCAGGAAATAACCCTGAAATAGCTAATTAAAAAAATTATAGTGTTTGAGTTGCATATTGAACTTCTAAGAAAGTTCGAAAATGAACCTCACATAATAATGAAGATGTATTTGCACATAGAGAATTTTATGGGATACAGCTACAACTCTAGATATTATCTTTTGACGTAAAATATGAACTTAGTGTAGATAACCACCTTTTGTTCGCATACGAGCAGTGCCAACTGCTAGGCTGCAACGATGTTGTAACACCTCTGACAGTCACTCTATTCTAACTAAGGGAACACTCCTGACGCGTTTGACGAGACATATATCCTCTTACACATTCTGCTATGAGAAGCAACAGCACTAATAGAGCCGCTATTTATGCTAAGATATATATATATATACCCTTCATGAGCTTGCAAGAGAGGTGAGGAAGATAGGCTCATTATGAGTTAGCATCTGGTATATAAGTATATAATAAATGAAATTATAATACATGATGAATATAATAATGGATTAGTAATATGTGATTAACATTTGTTCAAATAGTATCAAGACTTTATATATCAAGTATGATGTTATTTTAAATAATATCTTGATAACTAATATAAATACTAAGCAACATCCAAAGTTAGAGATATTAGTTATGTATTGTTAGATTCACTATCTTAAGATATATTATTTAAATAATTAAATTAATTAACTTTCATTGAGACACGTTAGAATAATAAAGTGCGTGATTCTTGCAGATTGGGATCACTATTTTAGTTGGGGTTGTCTTCTGATCAAGGATACTAGTCATACTCTTTCCTACCATCTGCATCAGGTCTTATGTGAAAAGAGTATATCAGAGCCTTTGGATCATTGCTCGATTACGATTCTGGTTAAGAGTATGAATCTTCCAAAACGAGGAACGCCCATAAAGTCGATACGAATCATAAACTTTGGCTCATTTGGAGCACAGACCTGGCCTAGATTTATTATTTTTTGGATTGTGAGGAAATAGAAATATTCAATGTCTCCTGAATATTTCATTATCACATAAAGATTCATTTTTTTTATAATATTCTTCAATTATTTCTATTTGTAAATTATGAATATTTAAGTGCCATATGGCTAATGTCAGATTATCTATTATAAAATGTACTGAGATCAAGACTGACCCAAAACTTTACTACATGAAAAAATTATATCCAAAAAAAAATTCAATTTACTATTTTATATTATTTAAAGAACTCTAAAATATCTGAGTTATATATTCAAGTAGTACGTCGTCTCAACTACTGCTTTTTCATATTGGAGTATGACTCTCTTTAGTTCTTTAGTCTTGTAGGCTTTACTATAGCAATGGAGGCGAGAAATATAATATTAACCCATAATAACACAAAGGATAGACAAACATCAACATTGGTTCTCAAGTCTACTCTATGAGAGCGTGCGAATATACTATCTATATATATAGTTATGCCTAGTCGATATTGGCCTTGCAGTCTTATTACCAAGGATCTCCTCGTCTCCATCTAAAATTCAAGAAGGATTACCGTGACTAAGGTATTAAGGTATATAAGAGTAATACTTTGGTATCTGTTACCATATTATAACATTGATCACAGACTCTTATCATTTTAAAAAAGTATGGAGAACTGCAACTACTATATTATATATACTATATATATATGATACTAACATGGCATATAGCGGCATGAACTGTCTCCAGTAACACTCTGTTCTAGTTCACTAAACTTATCCATTGTATTTAATTCTAGTTTAGATTTAATTCTAGTTTTTATTATTTAACAAATTCTGTATCAAATTTCCTGTATTTTTTTAATTCAAAGAAAAACGAATTTCATTGGTTTATTTATATATATGAATTAAATATATAGAAATAGTATATTATATAACATATATATATATATATTTATATATATATTATATACTAATATGTTGATATAAGACAATATTATTGTAAACCATTGATTATTCTATGGTGTTGATTTTTTTAGCAGTCCAAGAAAGTCACAAAAGGGAGGTTGTTCCTGAAATTCGAATATAAATATCAGCATAAATCATTATAAATGAAATAAATTATATATTGCTTACTTCTTATTATTAATTCAATGCAATATATTATAGTATAAAGCTCTCAGATATCTTTTAGATCACTTAGTCTTCTATAGTCACACTATGTTATTCTACTACTTGTAGAGCGTCTTTGTAATGCTATTTAAAATCACAGTTTATGAGTCATGTTCACTATATTTCTTAACAAAATCAATTACAAAATCAAAAGTGCTACGTGAATTTATTTAAGGTAAAACATAATAATATAATATTCACAAAGATAAAAAAAATAATGTAAAACACAAAAAAAACTTGAATAATAAATATTAATGAATAAGTACTATCACAAGAACCATTAGCAAGAAAATTGGTTTTTAGGGAGAATAATTTATGAAAAAAAAGAGAGTCTAGATGGCTCTTAAAAAAATAACTAGAGGATCTGCATAATTCACTTTTACTTTTCCTCCTCACATTTTTTAGCACTTGTGTGTAATGACAAACATCTGATCATTCCCGTTAATATAAATGTCACTGGATATGATGCCATGTATCATTGGAGTCAACTAGAACCACAGAGAGATAATATAATGTGAATATTTATCACCAACATAATCACTTATATACAGCTATATATATATATATGGTTGCCAGAAAAATTAGGGGGCTCAAAAAATTGTGTGCCTCCAGTTAAGCTCTTTTGAATTTTTTTTGAATCTACGCAATCAAATAAAGTGTTACAAAATGATATTAGATGCATTTTTTTTTTTAACTTTAATTGCCATAATCAGTGAACAATAAATATCTAAAACTATATTTTCGAAGTAGACTTTGTTACACTACTTAAAGTAGATTGTATACCTGAGAGTTTAAGGGTATCACATAAAGTAATTTTATTTAAGAATGGCATTTCTCTAAGACTGAGAAAACAGAGAATATAGCAAGCTGGTTAATAAAAATGAGAGCGTCGTTGTTTTAGAATGGTCCGATGCTTGAAATGTAACATAGCATAATATATCCTCTGCTTCGATAGTGTTATTACAAGGAGATATAGTATAGACTGACATTTTTCTTTCTCGCTAGGCTGTATATAAGCTCGAGAAATAAGTGAGTTCGAGAGTTTCATGTGGCATCGCAACCCGATAATGCTTAATTGATACTATATAGGATAGATATGGAGGCATGATAAACCACGATCAGAAATTTTAATTATTGAACACTTAAAAAAGTAATGAGATGTATATTATATATTATACTATAATATATACATTAGTAAATTATATATAATAAAATTTTAGATAATTAATATATATTATTAATATGATAATATATAATATATATATTATATTATAATAATATTATTACTATTATAATATATATATATATATATATATATTATCTTATATAATAATATATATATTACTTAGTTATATATATATATATATAATAATATATAATATGATCATAATAATATTTAATATATATATATATATATATATTATAATAATATAAATATATTTATATATATATATATATATTAATAATAATAGATGTATAATGATATTAATTTAATAATATGTAAGTAATAGGATAGTTATTGGCCTAACTACTTAACTTGATAGGTTTTGTTGCAGTTGTTGACAAGACTCCAAAGAAGATATTTAAACCTGATAAATATATATTAATAACTCATATTAATTCACAATAGAATAATATATATCGATATTTACATTATATCTGATATATGAATAATAAGTGATTATAATTCTAACTAGAGCCGTGGTAAATGTGGCTAAAATACAGACGAGCCTACTAATTATAATATAGGCCTATTAATTGATAGTCCACATCTCTAGATTAGGAACTTATTGTTCCGTGAGAAATGCAAATATATAAATTACATAGAGAAAAAAAAAAAATAAACATAGAGCACAACACAGGTATGGATGAAAATAATGTACTTAATTTGTTGATGTAGTAAACAATTGATGCTCAACAGATATATTACTGATATCCTAAATATATAAACTTAATTTAGTAGTATCATATAATATATATACTAAATATATATAATATACTTATATATATATATATATTATATATATATATGATATTATATATATATATATTATATAATATAATATTTAATAATATATATAGTATAATAATATATATATATATATATATAATTAATAATGATATATATTTATAATATATATTTACATATAATTAATGTATATTAATTATAATTATTTATATAGCAAATTGTTTATGCAAGAGTATTATTTACAGCATTTCGTAATTTATTAATTAATAATGCAAATTGTTATTATTATTTAATATACTATATCATGTATATATTATCTATTTAAAATTATCAGTGTGAATTCGGTTAGTGGGATTATTGAAAAGTGTGTATTGACATTTAACTTTAACAATATCAAACTTTTCACCTTGGCAACATTCAGTACAGTAATGAAGTTATTATAAATGATGTATGAATTATTTGTATTACTTTAAGTTACTCATTATATATTATAGTATATTGTAAAGATGACAGGAAAAAATTTCTAGTATGTATAATTAACAAGAGTGTGTACTAAGATCATGATGATTATAGAGCGAGGGGGGGTAAAGAATGATTTACTATTCTGATGAAGTGATCCTGTGCATAGATCTATGGTCAGTTTTGGGTTTGTGAGTGCTAGAATATTAATGATAATTTAAGATTGTTGAAAGGTGTGTGTGCGCATTATATGGATCATTGAAGGGTGCTATTGAAGGGATGAAATGTACTTTCTGAATGATCTTAAATGATGCTTCTCAAATGTGATCGACTCCGAATTAGTACTTTAGGAGTTCCGTATTGCAGAAGGTGATTGTGATGCTAAGACAAATTTAAATATAAGAGTGATCCGCAATAATTGAGCGATGCAGAGATAAATCGGGTAATACATCTATGGATAGTATCAGCGATAGCAATATGAAGTAATAGGTTATGGAAGTTTGTGAATTAGGAGAATGTAGTGGCTATTTTGAGATGATAATTTAGCTCATAAGTCTATATCTTTTTTTCATAAACTCATATTGCACTATATGAATGATTACATAAAAATATGTGTGTATAGAGATGTGAATAAAGGTCTTTTGACAGCAATGAGTTATGTAATGCTCTAGTGTGCAGTGAAACGAATAGAGAGAGATAAGCTCAGTAATTACTAAATAAATCAGAGAGAGATACGCTTCCGGATGGAGAAAAAATCGAATCATTTTCTCATTATATTTTTTTGTAGCAAAATCATTGTATTGGGCACTAGTTGACGTTCAGGTACTACAGAAACGGTGAGATGTTTATTTATGATAGCCACTATATAAGGTTTAAATGTAATATTATCGAAAGGGGAAGTTAACTACTGCAATAACAACATATAATATTTAGCGTAGGCTAAGTTTAAATTTTTGCAGCACTTGCAGTTATCGAAATTTATCGATATATTAATGGAGAAGTTTAATATACATAATAATTTTTCACTATATTATCCCCCCAATTATCCTTGATAGTGTAACAGTTGGATATCCACTGCTAATCGAGAGTTTGAACTAGCTACAATCCACTGGAGTTTTCAAGCGTTTTCTCACTAATGAATATCTTGACAAATAATAGATAACGTATTTGTGTAGCATTAACAAGATTAGACACCAGAAACTCGGCCAACATCTACCAACACAAAATATAATAATAATCATCTTTAATAAAAAGTGAAGAACTATCGTAAATAAATATTTGACTAACAATGAGCCTCTCCAGGCATATCTTTATTTCTAGGGAGAGAGAGCGTCCAGATTTATTGGATTAACCTTAAGTGATCTATATTAGTATGGACACCATTATTTCAATTGAAGATATCTCACATAATATTCGGCAAATCAGCTCAAAAGTATCATAAATATAATTAAAATATGTTCTCAAAGCATGGATACATGGTTAGCTTATAAGATTGTGTAAACGTAATGGAGAGTCTAGTAGAGGTCCCTGAATGATTATAAAGTACTATGTATTGAGCTTAGTATATTGTCTCAAAATATATATAGTAATCTCAACATTAGATTTTGATTACTTAAAGAACACACTTTCCCCCATAAAAGATATTTACTAAAATTCACGAGTTTACTCACTATCTATCGAATATATATGACCCAAGTCTATGGATAATTTCATAACCATTTGCACGGTTTGAGTGGCAAAAAAACAAGGACGTGTTTCTGGTTTATTAGAGTTTCAATTTTATATTTATTGACTAAATATTTCAATTTCTATGAATGAACTAAAAATCATAATAATTGAAAAAGAATAACTGAATAATACTTAATCGAATGAGCATGTTCACTTATATATAAGTATATATATCAGATATTATTGAGGAAACACCTAATAATAGTTATATTACGTGATTATTAATATCCACTATTATATATATATATGAGTATCGTACTAATTCTTTGAGTGACAATGTTCTGAGCAAATCCGGTTAATAGCCATTATTGATGTTATAAGCATTATAACAATACTATTTTCACAGGAAATTTAATATTATTAATAGGAATATATGAGAATTTGAATCTATGCTCAATAATGTGAGCTTATTATCTACAATTAGTGAGTGTAATAATATTTGATTCTAATGGGCTACACTAATTTTCTATTGTCACATACTAGACGGTAACAAATTCACTATATTGTATCATACTGCGCAGTGCAACTAGCACTCCAAGAAAGGAGCGTTAGAGATTCAATTCCTACTCGACAACTTCAGTACAGACTCGGATCCTATGTAAAATTACAATAGAGAGAAATGCTTTGAGAGCTAATATCGCATTACATAACTCAAGATTTCAAATAATAATTATATTTATTTCTTTCTTTGAAAATTATCTAATGGAGAGGAGAGCAATGAGTAGAGATATATGCACTTAAATGAGAATGATTGGGACAAACTTGAGTTATGTCTAAAATTATTCAAATGGCTCATTCATACTATAAGTATAAGAATGAGGTGTCTTGACAAGGCATTTTTGTTCTCGATAAGAGTATTATGTTATGGTAGAACATGATAGATTCTAAGCTAGGAGTGTATAATTAATATAAACAATCATAATCATACATAGACACATAATGCTCACTGGATGAGAATAAAGAATTTAAACACCACAAGAAAAGTTTTTTGGCTCTAGTAGTATTTGAAGTTAAAAATCATAAAATTTGCACCACAAGGAGGAGATTCTAGTATACTTTTAGCAATAGGAGGAAACAGATCTGGAAAGAAGAGAATTATTCCAAAAATCCAATAAGACTATAGACATTAGAGTCCATTTTGAATATAGTGATGCAAGGTAAAATGATGAGTTAAGTATATGAAAGTGGAAATAATGAATATGAAAATATAATTATTTAATAACTGCAAAACCAGTAGGTATAATATATATATATATATATATAAGGTATACTCTATGTGTTTGATGATGAGAGTAGGAGTGCCAGACTATATGTACATGTAGTCCAATCATTAGTTGAGAGTTAAGAACCTACTACTATTGATACTTCAACTTTATTAATGAGTGGAATACGGAACAAATTCTAACAAAACGTAATGGAGCAGTACTCTCTATTACACCTCACCAACTAAGATAGACATTACACTATCAAGAATGAAACTGAGTACAATATATGGAGATTGCATATGCGTATTGTTACACACTAATTGTATGGATAATTGAAAACACACCAATATCAGTTAGTTCAATTCCTGATTGAGATTCTAGTTTATTAAAGCATCTTTCTTTTAGGATATCTCTAATATCGATCGATAGGTATGTGAGGAAAAAATATAGTAAAATATTTGCAAGTATGCCCAAGAGCTAAAAAAAAAAGTTTCTCTAATGGGCGTCGTCAGAGGAGGCCGTGCACGAGTGAACATGAAGTGGGTACGTTTCTCTCGAGGCGTCCACGGAGATAGAATCAGCGGAGGCGGAAGGAACCCCCGCGCACCACACAATCACTAAACCAAGAGCCATGCTCACCGTGGAGAGACCTCCAACGTACAAGGGGGATTCATAAATAGTCCTACCCCGTCGTCCCCCAGGAGGAACTCCAGCTGGAGAGATTAGCTGTTTTGAGAATGCTTATTTGCTAGCTAAATTGGTCTATTACTTAAATATTCTTACGCCACAAATTTTGAATAGCACTTTTTGTATATAGAACATCTTATCTTAATCAAATGATTCTAATTTACATTATATCCTTGATATCACAGAGACTCGCAGATGAAGACGAGTGTAATTGAATACGAAAAAAAAAATCAAAATAAAAAAATATTTAGACTTCTATTATCTATACTATTTAACTATATAATCAAAAGGCTTTCATTACGCTAGATGTACACATATAAATTAATGTGCTTAGATAAATTCAATTTAATTATCTTTATGAGTAAGCCTATTTATGATTTTCGAAGTGATAATGTCATCACGTTCTCTCACTTATATTTCACTCAATGATTTAATAAAATTATTTTTGTAGGTATATTTATTTTAAATATTGAGGAAATTGTTATATATATATAATATATGTAATAATATAATAATATTATATTAAATATATAATATTAATTATTATATATTAATTATTAAATAATAGTATATATATATATATATATATATATAATATAGTTAATATTATTTTTAAAATACCAGGGTGCATATATATTATAATTTAATTAATTAATTAATTATAGTATATTTTTTTTTAATTTTATTTAATTTAGATATATGTATAATAATTTTTAAATATTATTTAATTTTAATATTTGGTATGGTCTCTTTTAGTAATAAATTATAAATAATAATAATATCTAATAATAATAATATATAATTTAGTAATAATAAATAATAAAATGATAATATATAGTATACTATAATATACCAAACATGCATCATGGAATATATATAGTATATATTATATATATATTATATTAATAATATATAATATAATATAATATATATTATATATATTATATTATATATATATAATATATATACTATATATATATATAGTATATAATGAGTATATATATAATAATATAATATATAATATATACAAATAATCAGAAAAAAAATATATTAATTGATATTTATATTCTATTAGAACTCTGTTAGAATATACTACAACTATTAACCAAGTTACCTATACTCCCTATATAAATAGGACTTTAATCCTTGAGATGTGCTAAAACTTACAAAAAGAAGTTACAACATTACTACCTATCTTAGAAATTAACTATTGTATTATTAGCTAATGCTAAGCTAATAATACTATATATACGTATAGTATATCATATATATATTATATATATATATATATTATTAATTATATATATATTATATATATATATCTATATACTATATAGTATATAATATATTAATCGGTATATATATATATAATATATATTATATATATATATATATAATTATATATATATATATATATATTAATATATTATATTAATATTAAATATATATTATATATATATATATATTAATATATAATTATTTATATTATAGTATTATAGTATTATTAGTTTCTCAAAGGTATACTATATATATAATGTAATCTAATTATAAAATTATATCATTCGAATTATTAACGAATTCTTAAACCCAATTTTTCATTACTAATGCTGTTACCTTGGAGAGAGAGAGATGAGATATGAGATTGAGAAGATAGAGAGGATGAGAGAGATGAGCAGGAGCACGAACTATAAAAGATAAGCTAGAGAGTAGAGACGACATAAAATATCTTGAAGAATCCACCATTTGTAGAAAGCTTCATGGAAGACCAAGTGAACAACTGATGTGAGATTTACCCAGTCACGAACTTAAAAATGACATCCCTCCTTTTATAAACATATGCATAGATGCTTTTGACTCATTCTTAATTGCGAAAGGAAGAGGTAGAACGAAAGAAAAGTTATGAGTTAAAATTTTCATGTCCAAGAAGCAGAGTAATAAGCTTAAAAATGTTGTATTCACCTGACATTGATGCATTTACAAATGGTTCTAAAAGTTTTTTTCAGTCGGTGAGGTAATGTAAAATTGATCAGATCTGATAATGGAACTAATTTTTAAAGCAAATAAAAAATTAAAAGAGCAATTAAAAATAAAAAAATGACAAGTAAATAAAATGCTAAAACAAAAGAAATTCAGTGTATATTCTAACCACTCGTGCTTCTCATAAAGGAGGATATTTTATAGGAAATATTAGAACTTTCACAAATATGTTGCAGGTTTCACTGTCAGAACAGCCAATAAAGTTGACAGATGACGATTTAAATATTTTATTTTGTGAAATAGATTTCATCGTAAACAACGCCCCATTAACAGAAGTTACAAATGACTTAGAAGATTTCCATATCTTAACAGCCTACCATTTATTAACTATTTAAGGCAACTTAACATTTCCACTAGATGTATTCCAGGATAAGGATTTCTACTTTCATAAAAGATGAAAACAAGTCCTATATTTAGCCGATCCATTTTGGATAAGATGGATTAGAGAATACCTACATTTACTGCCAAAAAGAAGTAAATAGATAATAGAGAAAGATCACACAAAGAAGGTTATTTAGTTCTTTTAATAGTTGACATGAAATCTAGAAACTTGTGGAATATAGGACGAATTTTAAAGGTGTATAAAGATGTTTCAGGAAAAGTATGAGTAGTAGATGTAAAAGTGAATAAAGATGAAAATAGCTATTAACCTTAACATTTGATAAAGACTAAATAAACATTTAATCTTGTCATGAGAGAATTAAGATGGGAGGACTTTATAACAGAATGAACAAATAAATAACTCAAACTCTCTAAGGAAACTATTGAAAACAAGAAACTTAATATTCTTAGCTCAGCTGAGGATATATTTATATTTTCATTAAAATATAAGAAAAAGTATCAATAAAAAATATTTATAATATAAGGAATAATAATTATTAGATTTTCAACACCTTACATTACAGATACACTTTGCTGTTAACCATTACTTTAAAAATGACAACTTATATTCAGAAGGATAGAAATAAGCAACTTTATGATTCAATACACGACGAAAAATTCTGATGTAAAAGAATAGTATTTCACTGAGTGTGCGGGCATTTAAGATTGAAATTTTGCACCACTAGTAATAAAAGGCTCTAAGAACAATATTTCTAAGTATTATATAAAATAAGGAGATTAGCTAACCACGCAAATAGCAAATTTAACAAGAGTTCTTATCTAGAAAGAGCTCAACACCTTGATAGTTGAAGCAACGAATATTCTGCATTCATTTTGGCAACATTGAGAAATAAGCAATAAATGTACATGAATGTAGTTTCAATCAATCCTTAGTTAGAGTATATGAAGATTTAATAGTAATTGTGTAGTTCAACTGCATCTCAGTCATGTAAATAGTATGAAACTATTTAAGTGATGGAATAACAGTAGCATTTGAATTTCTTCATAATTATCAATTACTAAGTATTACTGATATTAAGAAGCTATAGAAGAAATTCACTCGTTAGGATAACATACTACTATCTACATAACTAGTACAAACTCTATGCAAGCTAAATTCACCAGGAACAAAATAGGAATTTTATGATAATTCCTTGAGCTTATCTTCAACGCAATGTAGTATATTAGATATCAGCACGCTACTTCACAAAATTTTATGAGTAATTATAATAATGAAAATTAAGATTTAAAATTACGTTGAAAATTTTTAAAAAAATTTACCGAACTAAAATCTGAAATCATTTTTTTATTTCTCTTGTGGTTTTTTGGGTGCAAAAGTTGGTTTCTATCGAGGACTCAATATCGTGAAGTCTAAAGAACATTTTTACAAGTAACTATATGATAATGGTATGCTTATTAATAGGTTTAATATGTTGGTGTGGAATATGTGGTATTTATAATATCAATAAGTAACAATCTATGAAGTTTCATTAAACAAAAGCATAAAAGAGCCAAAAATAATTTATTAAAAGTCCATCAATACTGAATAATTTTTTTTATTTGAACAATTTCTAGCTTTTGAATGTATAATTTTTGTAATTACTATTTTATGTTGATTGAATATTATCTTAGAAAATACCTCCCCACTGATTATTTTTATGTATTTTTATGTGTTTGTGATTATATCTTTTGAATATTTTTAGAGAATATTAATGATTTAGAAAGGGGTAATTAATTCTGATAGACAACTGTCGAATGGGTCTTTCATGCACTGAATGTATCATCATACTATATATTTATATTATATATATATTAATATATATTAATATATATTATTATTATATATTAATATATAATATAATAATTACCGTTCGTGTTAGTCATAGTATTGGAACTCTTTTATATTCAACAAATATTGAATATTTTAATTTCATTTTTAAGGGAGAATTATAATGATTGGGCCAGATTTTTACTTCTTACATACCAGTACATATATCTAATTAAATAAATAAAAATATTACATTAAATAATATTCATTTAAATATAATAATTATTGGACATTTGTCAACAGCTATAATATATAATAATATATAATTAATTAATTATATATATATATATTTATTATATAATATATATATTTAATATTATAATAGATATATATATTTAATATATATATATTATTATATATATAATATATTATATATATATATATATTTATATATTATTAATATTAATTATTATATTATATATAATAATATATATATATAAATATTAATATATATACTTATATATTTTTGTAGGCAACTCAATATAGTCTATTAATGTGGTATTCAGTAGGGCGTGACCTATCAAAAGTGACTCTCTTTGTTAGTTACAGACAAGTCACCAAAGGTGTATTTAGGATAAACTTGGTAATATTTATCTATATTATATATATTATATTTACTATATATATATATTTATAAGGATGATATTACTTGTCTTTCTCCGTTTCTGTAGTTTATCTTTATTGATAAATTTATATATATATATTAACGATTTGGGAAAGCTTGTCAGTTTCCATCATCAGGTAAAATAAGACTTATTTAATAAAAGATAAAAATATATATTTATGATACTTAAATCAGCACAACAATATGATTAATATTAATTATAAATATATTACTGACACCCTCTTCGATTAAGAATATTAACAAAATTATCTTTGATTATAGCTATTTTGAGAGTAACCTAGTTTACAGTCATAGTAATTTTCCTATTATACTGTGGTTATGAGTTGACACAATCGGCCTATTTGGATTAGATATGTTATCTCTATATAGAGAACGGATGCGTAAAAATCTCACCAGTTCTCATTGTAATATTTGTTTTAATTATGGATTAATAATTTCATAATTATAAATAAATAAATTGAAATCATTAAAATTATTAAGATATTTTATACAAATGACCTTAAATAAGAAAAAAAAAAAAAAAAATATAAAAAAAAAAAATTAATACTTGTACCGCGTAAATTTTTTTTACATAGAAAATATATAACCTTTACGTATATGTATTAAAAACATGATTAGTAAAAACTTTACTGTGAATACAGACTGGTCAGATAGTAGTTAACTTTAAAATAAAGGTAGCTATCTATCACAGTTTTAAAGAAGTTGATTAATTTTTCAATGCGATAGTGGAGAGATTCGAGAATTAGTGTAGTTGGTTATTGAAGTTCAGTTTTATGAACTCAAGTTATTTCGTCAGAAGACATCTTCTGGTGAATTATGGAAGTGACGTAGATTCGTTTCTACTGCGGTTTGTGTGTTCATTTGATCTTTTAAACGTTTAGGTAGGTATGTGATGAGATGTGGTAGTTTAAGTTTGGTTTTTGTTCTTTGGGTTGGAATCACTCGGTCAAATCATAATGATCATTACGTTTTGATTTCTCGAGTTTGTGCGGCTTGTAGGTCTGATGCAATCATTTAGAGTGATCGTTCGCAAGCATTGCCAGCAGATTATATTTTTATATATATGCTAGATGGGTTTTTGGAAAGAGAAGGACACGTGGCTCATATTTTCTCAATTGTTTTACTGTTGTGCTTAACATGAATTTGAATTGCTATTATTTAATGTTGAAGAATATTTATATTATTGTTATAAATAATTAATAAATATTATTTATTACTAATTTAATTTAATTGTATGGGATCTAGTATGATGGATGTGTATTCTTCTTTATGTTCTGTGATATTATTTTATCATAATTTCATATAGAATGGATTCTTCCGACCAGGAGGGTCTGCTCATGAAAAGAATCTTTGCTTCTTACTGACTCATCTGTACTCATCTCTCATTTATAGGGTCTTTTCATTAATATTTGGTGCTTCGTGTCACGACACTACGATATGTAATAGGATATATTTTTATTTTTTCATATCTTTGATTATTTCACCAAGTCTGATGATAGAGCCTGATATCGATTAGCTTTCTCAGTTCTAGGGTCTTGGTTGTGACGTTTTTTTGAGTTGAGATTTCATTAATATTATACACGAATAGCTTCCTTCATATAAGTAGATTATAAGAATTGGATTAGTCTTTATATATACGTAAAACATCGATATATTATCACTTGTAACTATTATATGTGGCGGCTTTTAATACCATTGAGCTCTTTAGGTTTTTTAATACGAGATAGTGGAATTCGTATTCGATTTAGTTTCATTAAAAATTAAATTTTCCTGGAGTTTGGGTAGGGCATATATATATATATTCTAATTAATATATATATATAATATATATATATATATTATATATATATATAGTATATATATTTATATTATATATATATATATTATATTATATATATATATATTATTTATAATATAATATATATATATATATATATTAATATAATATATATACAGTAATATAATTATATATATTATATATATATATATATACTTATATATTATTATATATATATAATATATTATAATTATTATATATATATATATATATTATAATTTATCCTACCTCAGAATTTTTGACCACGACCGCCACTAATCTAGTATATAGGTTCTATCAGAATTTGGGAGAATCTTTTCATTCAGTAATGTGAGAAGCGGAGTGCTGGATCTTGACTTTTTAAGAACTTTAGTAGGTTCTTTTAACGTTATTTACTAGTTTATTTAGATTCAAAGTCTTATTATAACTATAAGATAGACTTTAATTAATAAGCTAATATATATTCACTTTAATTTTTATATATACTGAGGGAGAGATAAATTTATTTTAGAACACAGCTAATAGCTTCACAATAATCCTCACGCAGCATTCTGTAGATATACTATTTGCAGGTCAATAGGATTTATCATATTATTTGATCATTATTATTTGTAACTAATTAATATTGTCGTATCTGGTATTGGAGCATTGAAGTGTGATAACTTTTAGATAAACGAACTATAACAGCTAAGTGAATTTCATGAATTCAAAAAACAAGTGAATATCACTTTTAATAATTCAGATATGGCCAACAGGAAGGCCCAGTATGCTGACTCAGTATATATTTCACATGTTGAGCAGACTTGTTTGATTTGGATACAGGGATTTTAACCGTTAGTATTGTCTCCTTGTTGAAATACGACGGATATATTAGATTTCGTTAAAGAATATTTTTCGGAGTGTTTTGAAGGATATATTGACAGGTTCACTCGGATTTGATCTTGACACATATAATCAGAATTTTATTAAAATATTATTGTCTTAATTTTATATAAACAGATCGATCTCAGGATCTAATAAGGGGCACAACGGATATTTTCACTTGAGTCTCTAAAGTCACTGATAGAGGTCGTATCTCTTCTTGCTTATCTTTAATTACTGGTAACGAGTGATTAACATCAGGGCGGTGCCCCTCTCATAGATTAACACAGTGTTCAGAGACGCATAGGATCTTATATATAAAATTATTATGATAAAAAGATCTATAGATAAGAAGGAAGATAGATAGTATATGATCTTCATAGAATAAACTAGATTAACAAACACTCAAAACATTATTATTCATTCGTGCTCTACGCATACTCCAAGTTTTCGGTAAGCAGATTCCAATATGTCTCTACTATTTTAGTGTCATAGTTCAAGTGCCTCTACAGAAGGGATAAATGTATGGGTCTACTCGATTTTTCGTTGTAGTAATGTGCTTCTTATAGATATTCAGAGTAAAGGGCTATTTATAGATTAAACACACATTCTTAACTTGATCATATTTATAACGGAAGCTTCATTACGCTGTGGATTTAATATAGTTCTACCAAAGGTTCCAAAGATACATCTCAATTTGCAATCTCTGTCAAGCCCGTAAGCTAGTGAGTGGGACATTAAGCACAAGCCACAAGTCGGCAAAGCGATGGCCTTAGGTTAAAAATTGCGTTTTGCGGTTTGTGCGAATTTTGGAAAATTGGTGCGCTTTGCATTTTTGATTTCAACACTTTTTTAGAGCTCACAAGCGCAAATAACTAAGAGCTACTAAATAATTTGCCTATTAACAATTAGAACTAATTATTCTAGTCCTTTCTATCCCCCTCATGTTATCTACAATTATGATTATCACAATAATTGAATATTCGTCCCCAATTCAAAGACTTGGTCTCCAATTTATAAATTATATACTCATTTTTATAGTAACTAAGCTTTGTGAATGTTTAGAATTATCTTTAATACTCTATAAATATCATGTAATGCTTGATGCTAGTTGATATTTTGGTAATTTACAATATTTTTGATTTCTGTTTTATTTAGAATCTTTTACGCGAGGTATTTTGACATAAAGTAATTAGTTTGGAGCCCTTTTAAGATTAGCTCACTAGATACTTATTTATCATATTTGATAACTTATTATTAATGAAATTATTCTTTATTTATTATTATTATTTATTTTATATTATTATTATATTATTATGAATATCTCTATAATTTCTTTTTGAGGTTATATGGAATAAATAGCTTTATTGAGTTATTATTATTATATGTATTTATTTTTAGATTATATATTGCTTTTTATTCATATTGTTGAGAAATGTCACATTATCTGAACCGAGGGTAAGAAGATTCCACTCTCATTATTTATTCCTTTCTTTTATTCGATCTATTAATCTTTTATTTACAACGTTTTATGTAGATGACAACCTTACTCTTTATACTTGTTATTTAATGCATATGATAGACTAAGATATTAATAAGCTTTTTATTATTTATACTTAGACCATTATAAATTGGACTTCTACTTTTTTCATTATTGTTACATACGGCTTTGATGTTGGAGTATGAAATTAGGCATAAAACAGGACTTCCTGTTTCTGAGCTTGCTTAATTTTATAACATGATAAAAACTAACTACAGATTTGTACAAAGGCGTCCGATTAGAAACCGACGGCTTTGAAATGGGTTCGGTCTAACGGTAAGTTTCTGTCACTTATTGAATTCTTATTATGGGTATAAAAGTTCGGATGATAGTAATTTGACGCATCTTTAGCTCGGTTTCAGTTTCACGCTTTTGCAATTAAATAAGGCAGGTTAAACGAATATTGAATGCCGCAAATAAATTTTCGTTTATTATGTAATGCTTTCTTTGGACTCAATTATTTTATTCTCACGCTTTGCTCTTAGTTTGGTGTAGATTACATAATTAAAGTTATCTGGACGCTAGGGTTTAGAGACACCTCTCTTGTGTGTTCTATTTGCTACGCATGGATTGCGGTAAATTACCAACTGAATGGATTTGTAATTTTGTATCTTTCTCTAACAGGTCATCAGCTACTCTTTTTCATAGGTACTCGAAGCATCCCTTCTACAATTTTAATCTTATTCTAAATAGCTTGAAATCGGTCCTTCACCTTGATTTCGATAAGAATTTTACAATTTACTTGACTCAATATATTTAATTAATTTGTGGCATATATTTCTTGTATCTTCTTCATAACTTATCTGACTGCTTGTCTTAACATTCTCAACAATAATGTATTTCATCCATGTTATATTTTATTTATAAATTTTAATTAGAATTTTTGTGGTAGCGTACTTGTATGCTATCCTCTAGTTGGGTACTAAGCATATTACTTTCAGATTTCTTAAACTACTTGTCGATAGAGTGTGATATGGCTCTCCATATTAGGTAAGTTTCAGTTTGTGAGTAGGTGGAGTGCGAGATGTTATTGCAAGAATTGACAGTGAGCGCTCTGTGGTGTAGGAATGCTAGTTCTAATATCTGGACTAGGACTGATAGGATGTTATTTGTAGGGGTGTGATCTAACTATATTTTAATATGCGATTGTATATTTAGGTTTATGTGTGTGCATATATTTGAGAGAGTTGGGGAGGAAGATATATAGAGTGTGTTAGTATAAAAGGTGAGGGTGGTTGAAATAGTAATACTCGTAAGATAAGAGTTATAATAGATTTATAATGTAGTTTTGTTAGTGGACAGTCTGTGTGTGGTTATGTAGTTATTTAATGGGTGAAAGCTGGTAAACTAGTTAGTAGAGTTTAAATACTTTGGATTATAGTTGGTATGAAAGTGATACGGATGTATATATGCAGAGTGTATGGAAAGTTTATTGATGGCAGTATGGTTAGTCTGATATGCTAATTTATATTCGTTTGTGTATTGGATGTAAGTGGTAACTAAGGTTATGAATTGCTAGGTCTTAACATTGAGTATTATGTTAGCCTGTGTTCAATGTATATACGTAATAGTACTATTAGTGATTTATGAAGATAAAGAGGTTATAATATAGATTTACAATAGTTCAAATATGTGTTAGATGGACCATCTTAGGGCGTGTTTGGTTCCTGTGAAAAGAATTGATAAAATGGGAATGCGTTTTAGAGAGTTATGTGATGTGAAGAAAGGGTAAATGAGAATAATGAAAGTACGTTGAGATGTTTGGCCATGTGGAATTGATGAATGAGTCGGTTGGTTAGCGAATGTATGTGGTGAGTGTTTTTGAAATCGACGCTGGATAGATCTTAATAAGATCAAGTTGTTTGAGTTCGCTAGAGGGATCGTATCAGCGATTTGATGAGATAGTGCGTACTGTTTATTGCTCAAAGGCGGCAGATATATATATGAGGAGTTTGCGTAGGACGGTGTGATCATGGGCGGGTGTTGGTGTGTGCACGGTGGTTAGTTTATCTGTGGTATTCGGTTGGCGCCCCACTTCGGGTACCTAGGGGTATGATAGCTGTGACTAGCTCGCTTGTTATAAGGTGTACGATAGTGCACATATATGAGAGGTTCCGGTGTGCGAGTGGCTCTTGTGGATATGTGTCTTTATGAATGTGATTTTTTCTGTCTGTTCGACACGACGCTGTTTTATTCCACTAATAGGGTTTATCTATGGCGTGAGTGGTACGAGCCCTTTTGAAGTTTCTTTTTTTTCGACCAGTTCTGATGGCTCTAGTTGTTCTGTCTTACAGTTTCTTTCGCTAGCCTTTTTTTAATTATTTCTTTTTTGATAGCGCGCTTGTCCGTTGCGGATGGTTAATATAAAAGTGAAGCATTTGTGATGATTGTGATAGACTATTAAGTATAAATTAGTTTAGTCGATATTTTTTTCTTTTCACGTGAGTACTATTTCATCGATAATCTCTCGACTCTCATTATTCGGACGTCGGTTGTTCACTCTAGTTTAAGGAAGGGTGAAGGGCGCAAAACGTGGGGTTCGAGTGACTTCAGGTAAACTCTCATGCAAGGGTTATTTGTACCCTTTAAGTCTTATTACTTTGTCTCGTTCAGACACCGTCTTATCTTTCCAGACTTTGATGGCAAAAATATTCGAGAAGAATAAGGATCTTTTTACGAGAAGTTAGCAGGAATAATCCACGCGTTACTAATAAAGTGTAATATTTGTTAAGTACATCTTTCTTATGCGTCTATTTAGTTTTGCTAGATGTGTTAGCACATTACACAGGTCTTTAAAAACTCTGGTGAATACAATGTCTTCAGGACATTATTAATCTCGACTTTTATCAATTATACACCGTTCTTTATTTTGTTATTTACTCGGTATTCTTTATTATATTTTTCTACAGCTTCATTCTTCTTCTCACACCACTTACCTTATCTCACAAACTTTCAGTTACTTAGGCTACTTTCCTGAACTTTATTTACGTTTTTCCTGCTAAATTTGCCACACTTTAGCTAAATTTAGATTTTATCACTTTTTACTTTTTCGGTATTTTTCTCATTTTAGGTATATATTTTTAATACTTTTCTCTACACAGCTCCTTTTTTGAACCTTTTTCTATCATTTTTCATATAATTCTGGTTACCTATTGGTAAATTTTCTAGAATTTCTATCTTTTGATATATTTTTTGCACTTTTTAGTCACTTTAAACTACTATCTACTTTGCTGATCCTTTTTAAAAGCTTTTACTGTAATTTCATTAGTTTTACTGTTACAAAGGTTATTGTAATTTTATATTTTTAACTTTTCGATACAATTTTTAACCTTTTTGTACGCACATTTGCTCCCTTTATATCCAGTATATCTCTCAATACAAAGGATGTGCATTACTGTTAGGCTTAATTCCAAGCGAGATTCATACTATCCATTAGGCTTAAATACTTTCCCATAGCAATGTTAGTCCTAACCCTGCTAACCTTTCAATATCCCGCTCGTTTGAGACAATTTTCTGCTTTTTTGACACATGCGGCGTCACATTAATGGTATGAGATTTCATCTACGCGTTTGAGTTCAGTCCCGAACCCCATTGCAGGCCGTCTCGAGTTTGTAAACATTCGATTGCTATTTTATTTTATAAGTTTCATTTTACATTTATTCTTTGTTTATTTTTTTCAATTAAAATTTTTATTATTTCTATTTATTTTTATTTTATTTTAAGAAATTATTTTGTTTTAATTTTTAATTTTTTCAATTTAAATTTTTATTATTTTTATTTATTTTAGTTTTATTTTAAAAAATTATTTTATTTTAATTGGTTTTATTTTTTATTTATTTTTAGTTATTTATTTTAATTTTACTTATTTAAATTTATTTTTCAAACTTTATTTTTATGTTTCATTTTACATTTATACTTTGTGTTTAATTTTTTAATTTTTATTTATTTATTTTATAAGTTTCATTTTACATTTGTTCTTTGTGTTTATTTTTTTTTTAATTTAAATTTTTATTATTTTTATTTATTTTAATTTTATTTTAAAAAATTATTTTGTTTTAATTTTTAATTTTTTCAATTTAAATTTTTATTATTTTTATTTATTTTAATTTCATTTTAAGAAATTATTTTGTTTTAATTTGTTTTACTTTTTATTTATTTTTATTTATTTATTTTAATTTTACTTATTTGAATTTATTTTTCAAATTTATTTTTATAAGTTTCATTTTACATTTATACTTTGTGCTTAATTTTTTATTTTTATTTATTTTTTAATTTTACTTATTTAATTTATTTTTCAAACTTTATTTTTATAAGTTTCATTTTTACATTTATACTTTGTTTAATTTTTTCATTTATTTATTTTAATTTTACTTATTTAAATTTATTTTTCAAACTTTATTTTACATAGCTTCATTTTACATTTATACTTTGTGTTTAATTTTTTTATTTTTATTTATTTATTTTATTTTTACTTATTTAAATTTATTTTTCAAACTTTATTTTTATAAGTTTCATTTTACATTTATACTTTACATTAAACATAACATAAAAACAAGTTCTTTATACACTGGCAACGAATACATGCTAACCATAACAAATATTAAATTTCATAAAGCTAAATAACATAAGCATCTGGAGAATGATGTTAAAAGACCAACATCTGACAACTTACATACGAATAACTGTAAAATTAACAAAGTTCACACTTAATACCAGTAAAGTAACTATGACATACAATCGTTACTAATTCATACTTGTCAAGCATTTTTAAGCATACTCAAATGCTAATTTTAATTAACAAGGTAATATTTACAATATTTTAACAAATTTTATTACACAGTTCTTTATATACTGATCACGAATATATATGTTCAAAATGTTCAAATTAATAAAGCTTACATAGCATCATCCCAGCTAAGCAATAATGTACACTGCAACTAGAACTACGTTACGGAATCAACTGTTAGCATTAACAAGTTCCAACACTTATTTCCGTAAAGTAATACAAGGTATTATACGTTAACTATTCAACCTTTTTCACGCTATCTCTAATATTTAGCTAATGTTTAAATTGACATAATATTTTTTACAAAAAACTTTACATATCTAACATAGCTTATCATATTATCTTTGCACAAAACATAGTAGTTTTATCCTCTGTAAGCCAAACTATGAACATAACAAATCAAACTGGCATCAAGTATATTTTTAAAAAAAACATATACTTATATAAATAAAAAGGCTAATGAATACAGCTAATTTAACAAAGTTTTCACATAATAAAGCTAACATATAATGAACTAGGAAAATAATGTGCACCGACAAACCTAACACAACTTACATACGAACAAACTGTTACATTAACAAAGTTTCCACAATTAATCAGTAAGTAATAATGACCATACATTAGTTATCTTTTCATGCATTGTCAAGCAATCTCTACATATCATGCTATTTTTAACATTTGACAAGGGTCATTTTAACAATATTTAACATACCCTCATTAATTATTATACTGATAACTGAATATAAGCTAACGTACAATTTTTATGCATTAATAAAGCTTACATATCATCATCGAGCCTAAGAATAATAATGTAACGAAACTATACACAACTTCATAACGAATAAACTTTTAACATTAAAAGTTACACTTAATCCCAGTAAAGTAACTAACAAGGTATACTACGTAACTTATTTATTTTACTTTTTCAAAGCATATCTCTAACATATTCGTTAATTTTAGATTGACATAGTAATATTTAACAAACCTTTATCATAACCATACCTAGTATCATAATACTTAACGGATAAATACAACATAGTAAGTTTTATCCTCGTGTAGAGCTAACTATGCAACACCCTACTTAACCACAACAGCAGGATATTATAACAAAAAAATTATCATAACCTTAACCTAATTATCATACAGGCCAGCGAATATGTGCTAACATAACAGTTTTCACATCAATAAAGCTAAATATTATCGTGAGCTAAGAATATAATGTACACGACAAACCTAACATCTCACGTATGAATCTGCTAACATTCATAAATTTCCCTACTTATCATGGGAAAGTATTAACAGGGCAATACAACTCATGTATCCCGATATCACCCAAGTAATTGCTGAACTACAGTGGCGTGTGCGTCGTAGTTGAAAGCGCAAGCGATCAATATATCAAAGTCAGCATCACCACATTCACGCGTGGCTTCGACTAAGTCGCTCGTTGCAGGTATAACCATTTTGAACTATTAATAACGTAGACCTTAGCAAAATTCTCGAGGCTAACCTAGCATTACTTGTAAAAAACGTATCCTAAGCACGTTTCTTAATACATCATCATCTCAGTTTAACCGTACTATCTTACGAAACTTATCATTTCTCTATAATCAGTGTTAATTTCAACTGGTCTACGTATTTTAGCAAATCTAGCTGAATTAAACTAACTAAGATGGTTACACTTCAATGAAGGAAACGTAGAATAGAATACTATCCATTGTACTATGCGATAAGACATTAACATTTGGAAGCTATGAATAAATTTCAAGCCTACACGTATTACACACAAAACTCACTATAGGTTTACAACACACATACGTCTAACATACTTAATCGATATGGCGGAACGTTTGAGGTTATCGGTTTACCGGTTTCCCGCCCTTACGTCCTTACGTCCTGACGAATCAAGGCCTCCAATGGACGTATCTCATTCAAGCGATTAATTCGTATTTTGTTCATGAAATAATAAAAAAAAAAAAAAAAAAAAAAAAAAAACAAAAAAAAAAAAAAATTAATTTTTTTTATTTGTTTTATTCATAAAATATCGATTAATCGTTGAATCGATATATCGTTCCATTTGATTTCTTAAGACGTAATTACGAAAGTACGTAAGGGCGGCAAACAGCTAACCGAATAACCTCAAAGACGTTCCGCATATCGTAAGAAAGTTGGTAACCTAAGTATGTTGTATGTGGGTGTGTGTATGCATGAATAGGTTGAGTTTTGTTGTGTAATGAGGTGTAGGCTGAGACTTTTCATAGTCAATGTTAATGTTTATGCATAGTCAAGTGATGTATCTTTATTGTAGGTTTCCTTCTTGTAAAGTGTCAGACATGCTGTTTTTGACTTTCAGCTACGATTGTTGATAAATATTACTATGCACAATGTGAATTACACTGATTGATAGAGAACTGACTAGTTTCGAAAGATATTAATTACTGAGGATGATGAGTATTAGAAACGTATGCTTAGGAACGTTTTCCGGTAATGCTAGGTTTAGCTCGAGTAAATTTTGATCGTCTTACGTTTATTCATAGTTCAAAATGATGTTATATTTGATATGAGTGATATGTTAATGAAGGTAGTGTCAATTCATAAATCAAAATGCTGGTATTTTTGATAGATTGGTCGCTTTGTTAAGGAATTTTGTTAGATAATACTGCTTTAGCTGTTGATTATATGTTGGGGAAATCGGGGATATATTGAGTTTTGTATGCCCTGTTAGATACTTTCCCTTGATAAGTAGGGAACTTTGTGAATGCTAGCAGAATATTCATACGTGAGGTATGGTAGGAATGTCGTAGTACATTACATTCTTAGCTCAGGTTATGATATGTTAGCTTTATTGATGTGAAAACTTTGTAATCTTAGCATATATTCGCTGGCCTGTATGATAATTAGGTAAGGTTATGATAATTTTTTTTTGTTAAATATTACTTGGCTCTTGTGTGTTAAGTATGTTGTGTTCATAGTTTAGCTCTACAGAGGATAAAAACTTTACTATGTTTGCATTTACCCGATTGGTAATATGATAGCTAGGTATGGTTATGGTAAAAGTTTGTTAAATATTACTATGTCAATGTAAAATCATTGTAAATATGTTAGAGATATGCTTGAAAAAGTATGAATAGGTTACGTATTGTATACCTTGTTAGTTACTTTACTGGTGATAAGTGTGGAACTTTGTTAATGTTAACAGTTTATTCGTATGTAAGTTGTGATAGGTTTGTCATTGTACATTATTTTCTCAGTTTAGGTTATGTTATGTTAGCTTTATTGATGTGAAAACTTTGTTATGTTAGCATGTATTCGTTGGCCAGTGTATAAAGAACTTGTTTTTATGTTATGTTTATCCAATATGGTAATCGAAATATGACTTGAGACAATAGTTCAATGGATCATAGGATGGTGGGAGGAGGGGAGGAGAAGAGAGTGTAGGAGAGGGTGGTTTGAATTACTGATTTACTGCTTAACTACTTTACTGCCTTACTGCTTTACTGATTTACTGCTTACTGCTTTACTGATTTACTGTATGACTTGAAAAATAGTTCAATGGATTATAGAATGATGGAAGAGGGGGGTGGGTTTTGGTGTTGGTGATTTGATTTACTGCTTTACTGCTTTACTGCTTTACTGCTTTACTGCTTTACTGCTTTAGGGTCTATAAAACAAGAATATTTAAAGGTCTTAACATAACATCGCAGTTAACGAAGTTACGAGATGTAATGGTACAGTGGTTTCGATACAAGAGGTGGTACTTCTATGAGACTACGTAAGGGTTGAAACTTAGTATACTTAAAGGGTCTGACATTACTATGTCGTAACGAAATTACGTATTGTTGCGATACAGGTTGTTCAAGGGTAGGATACATTTCATATAGAGTATGGAAAGGGTTGAAACTAGATATACATAGAGATGTTCACATAACTATCCGTCGCTTGTATAACATCATACAAAAATAATTCGTTTTTCTGAAGGCTAAAAATTGACACTTCTACATTCAAATCTCATTTTCTCTTTATCAACGTCAACTATCATATTTCTTTGTTATTCTTATTTTATAAGTTTCATTTTACATTTATGTTTTGTGTTTTATTTTTTTAAACTTTTTTCAACTTTACTTATTTAATTTATTTAACTATTATTATTATTATTATTATTTTTATTATTATTATTATTATTATTATTATTATTATTATTATTATTATTATTATTATTATTATTATTATTATTATTATTATTATTATTATTATTATTATTATTATTATTTTCATTTTATAATTATCATTATTTTGTTTAAAAGATTTTCATTTATTTTACATTTGCTTATCTTAATTTATTTTCAAATTTTTTTCTTTATTTTTATTTTTAATTATTTTTATTTTATTTCAACTTTTTATTTACTTCTTTTTATTTATTTATTTGTTAAAATAGTTGTGTTTTAACTAAAAATTCTTGTTTTATAGACCCTAAAGCAGTAAAGCAGTAAATCAGTAAATCAGTAAACAGCATTAACAGCAAACCCCCAATGGGAAACCCACCACCCCTCTTCCATCATCCTATGATCCATTGAACTATTTTTCAAGTCATACAGTAAATCAGTAAAGCAGTAAATCAGTAAAGCAGTAAAGCAGTAAATCAGTAAAGCAGTAAAGCAATAAAGCAGTAAAGCAGTTAAGCAGTAAATCAGTAATTCAAGCCACCCTCTCCTACACCCTCTTCTCCTCCCCTCCTCCCACCATCCTATGATCCATTGAACTATTGTCTCAAGTCATATTTCGATTACCATATTGGATAAACATAACATAAAAATTAGTTCTTTATACACTGGCCAACGAATACATGCTAACATAACAAAGTTTTCACATCAAAAAAGCTAACATAACATAACCTAAACTAGGAAAATAATGTACAACGACAAACCTATCACAACCTACATACGAATAAACTGTTAACATTAACATAGTTCCACACTTAATACCAGTAAAGTAACTAACATGACATACAATACGTTACCTATTCATACATTGTCAAGCATTTCTCTAACATATCAATGCTAATTTTACATTAACAAGGTAATATTTAACAAATATTTAACAAATATTTAACACACCTTAATCTAATTATCATAGTGATCAACGAATATAAGCTAGCGTAACAAAATTTTCATATTAATAAAGCTTACATAACATCATCTGAACTAAGAAAATAATGTACAATGGCAAACCTAGCACAATTTACGTACGAATAAACTGTTAGCATTAACAAAGTTCCACACTTATCACCAGTAAAGTAACTAACAAGGCATACAATACGTAACCTATTCATACCTTTTCAAGCATATCTCTAACATATTTACGCTAATTTTACATTGACATATAATATTTAACAAACTTTTACCATAACCATACCTAGCTATCATATTATCTATGGGATAAATGCAAACATAGTAAAGTTTTTATCCTCTGTAAAGCCAAACTACGAACATAGCATACTTAACAAGTAACAACCAAGTAATATTTAACAAAAAAAATCATAACCTTACCAAATTATCGCACATGCTAATGAATACATGCTAATTTAACAAAGTTTTCACATCAATAAAGCTAACATAACATAACCTGAACTAAGAAAATAATGTACAACGACAAACCTAGCACAACTTACATACGAACAAACTGTTAACATTAACAAAGTTCCACACCTAATACTAGTAAAGTAACTAACATGACATACTTTACGTTATCTATTCTTGCATTGTCAAGCATATCTCTAACATATCAATGCTAATTTTACATTAACAAGGTAAAATTTAACAAATATTTAACATACCCTCATCTAATTATCATACTGATCAACGAATATAAGCTAACGTAACAAAATGTTCACATTAATAAAGCTTACATACCATCATCCGAGCTAAGAAAATAATGTACAACGACAAACCTATCACAACTTACATACGAATAAACTGTTAACATTAAAAAAGTTCCACACTTATCACCAGTAAAGTAACTAACAAGGTATACAATACGTAACCTATTCATACTTTTTCAAGCAAATCTCTAACATATTTACGCTAATTTTACATTGACTTAGTAATATTTAACAAACTTTTACCATAAGTATACCTAGCTATCATATTACCTATCGGATAAATGCAAACATTGTAAAGTTTTTATCCTCTGTAGAGATAAACCATGAACACAACATACTTAACACACAAGAGCCAAGTAATATTTAACAAAAAAAAATTATCATAACCTTACCTACATTATTCTATAACGAGGAGCCAGCGAAAATTAATTATGTCTAGATAAACAAAGTTTGCCCGTCTTAGATAAAGCTTAACATATCATAAACCTTGGCTAAGAATAATAGATAACTCAACTGAACAGGGTCCTACCATTAACTCTCACGATAAAATATTTCTGCTAACATTCACAATTTTATCTATACCTTATCAAGCGATAAAATATCTATTAATCGTTATTGCAGCCTATTTACTCACCGATTTCCCCTAACATAATAATCAACAGCTTAAGCAGTATATCTAACAAAATTACCTTAAAACAAGCGACCAATCTTTCAAATAAAACCAGCATTTGAATTATGAATTGATCACTAACCTTCATTAACATTGTCAATTCATATTACAATATAACATCATTTTGAACATTGCATAAACGTAGACATTAGCAAAATTCATCGAGGCTACCTAGCATTACTCAGGAAAAAGCACGTTATATCTAAAGCATACGTTTATCTTAACTACTAATCTCATCCTCAGTTTAGCACAGTAATATCTCTTAACGAAACTTATCATTCTCTCTTGTATCAAATCAGTGTTAATTTCACACTGTCATAGTAATATTTAACAAAATCTAGCTGAAATTAAACATAACCTAAGATGTCTAACACTTACAATGAAGGAAAACGTACATAGATTACTACATACTTGGTACTATTGACATAAGACATTAACATTTGCGAGCTATGAATAAAGTTCTTCAGCCCTACAACCTTCATTACACAACAAAACTCAACCTATTCATGCATACACACACCCACATACGTACGTACGTACTTACATACTTTCTTACGATATGCGGAACGTCTTTGAGGCTATTTGGTTAGCTGTTTCCCGCCCTTACGTACTTTCGTAATTACGTCTTAAGGCCTCAAATGGAACGATATATCGATTCAACGATTAATCGATATTTTGTTATGAATAAAAAAAATAAAAAAAAAATAAAAAAAAAGTAAAAAAAAATATATAACTTTTTTTTAATTTTTTTTTTATATTCATAACAAAATATCGATTAATCGTTGAATCGATATATCGTTCCATTTGAGGCCTTAAGACGTAAGGACGAAAGGACGTAAGGGCGTGAAACGGCTAACCGAATAACCTCAAAGACGTTCCGCATATCGTAAGAAAGTATATAAGTACGTATGTACGTATGTACGTATGTACGTATGTGGGTGTGTGTACGCATGAATAGGTTGAGTTTTGTTGTGTAATGAGGTGTAGGCTGAGAACTTATTCATAGCTCCAAATGTTAATGTCTTATGCATAGTACCAAGTGATAGTATCTATTGTAGGTTTTCCTTCATTGTAAGTGTTAGATATGTTAGGTTATGTTTAATTTCAGCTAGATTTTGCTAAATATTACTATGATGACCAGGAAAAATTAAAACTGGATTTACTAATAGGAAATGATAAGTTTCGTACAGATATTACTGTGTTAACTGAGGATGATGATGTATTAGGTAAACGTATTGGCATATAGGGATACGTTTTTTATCCGAAGTTTTAATGCAAGGTTAGTCCTCGAGAATTTTGCTAATGTCTACGTTTATTCATAGTTCAAAATGATGTTATATTTGATATAAGTGATATGTTAATGAAGGTAGTGTCAATTCATAAATCAAGATGCTGGTATTTTTGATAGATTGGTCGCTTTGTTAAGGAATTTTGTATAAGATTTTAATACTGCTTTTAGACTGTTGATTCTGTTATGTTGGAAAAGCTGGGATATATTGAGTTTTGTATGCCCTGTTAGATACTTTCCCTTGATAAGTAGGGAACTTTGTGAATGCTAGCAGAATATTCATAGTGAGGTATGGTTAGAGAATGTCGTATGTACATTATATTCTTAGTCAGGTTATGATATGTTAGCCTTTTTGATGTGAAACTTTGTTACATTGGCATATATTCGCTGGCCTGTATGATAATTAGGTAAGGTATGATAATTTTTTTTTTGTTAAAAATTACTATGGCTCTTGTGTGCTTAAGTATGTTGTTGTTCATAGTTTAGCTCCTACAAGAGGATAAAAAACTTTACTTATGATTTGCATTTACCCGTAATTGTTAATATGATAGCTATGGTATGGTTATTAGGTAAATTTTATGTTAAATTATTACTATGTCAATGTAAAATCATTGTAAATATGTTAGAGATATGCTTAAAAAGGTATGAATAGGTTACGTTTTGTATGACTTGTTAGTTACTTTACTGTGTGGAATTGTGAGTGGAACTTTGTTAATGTTAACAGTTTATTACGTATGTAAGTTGTGATAGGTTTCTCGTTGTACATTATTCTTAGTTCTGGTAATGCTATTTAGCTTTATTAATATGAATGTGAAAAATTTTGTTACGTTAGCTTTATTATCATTTGATCAGTTATTGAATAATGTCTCTACAGTGTGTACATAATCCAGCATTAATCATGGATTTCCATTGTAATGTAAAATTTAAGCAAAAATTTATGTTAGATATATGCTTAAAAATGCATGAATAGATAACGAATAGGTAACGTTAATGTATGTTATGTTAGTTACTTTATCTTTTATTAAGTGTGGAATACTTTGCATAATGTTAACATTTGTCGTATGTAATTTGTGCTAGTTGTCGTTTAGTACATTATTTTCTTAGTTCAGGTTATTTTATGTTAGCTTTATTGTATGTGAAAACTATGTATCAAAATTAGCATGTATTTCATTAGTCCTGTAGTGATATTAGGTAAGGCTATGATTGTTTTTTTTTTTTTGTTAAATATTACTTGGCTGTTGTGTGCTAAGTATGTATTTTCGTAGTTTGGAGCTTTACAGAGGATAAAAACTTTACTATGTTTGCATTTATCCGATAGATAATATGATAGCTAGTTAAGGATATGGTAAAAGTTTGTTAAATATTACTATGTCAATGTAAAATTAAGCGTAAATATGTCAGAGATATGCTTTGAAAAGGTTTATGAATAGAGTTACGTATGTTATGCACTTGTTAGTTTAACCTTTTACTGGTGATAATGTTGAGAACTTTTGTTAGATGCGCTACATCAGGATTTATTCTTACATAATGTTGTTGTGCCCAGGTTTGTCTCGTTATGTACATTATATTTTCTTAGCTCATATGATGTTATTATAAGCTTTATTAATTTGAAAATTTTTGGTTACAGCTAGCTCATATATTTCGTGATCACGATGTGATAATTAGATTAGGGTGTGTTAAATATTTTGAGTATTTATTTGTTAAATACTACCTTGTTAATGTAAAATTATCGTATTTATGATATGTTAGAAGAAATGCTTGACAATGTGTGTAATTAGGTAACGTTATTGTATGTTATGTTAGTAACTTTACTGGTATTAAGTGTGGAACATATATATATATAGAGTTTATTCGATATGGTTAAGTTGTTTTAGGTTTGTTTCTGTACATTATTTTCTTAGTTTAGGTTATGTTATGTTAGCTTTATTTGATGTTAAAACTTTGTCACTAACTTAGCATGTATTCGTTGTACCAGTGTATAAAGAACTTGTTTTTTTATATTCATGTTTATCCAATATGTAATCGAAATTATGTACTTATGAGACATAGTATATAAGGTTCAATGGATCATAAGATTGTGTGGAGGAAAGGAGGAGAATGAGGGTGTAGGAGAGGGTGGCTTGAATTACTGATTTATCTGACTTAACTGCTTTTACTGCTTTTCTGCTTTACTGCTTTACTGATGTTTACTCTATTCATTTACTGTTTTACTGATTTACTGTATGACTGGAATAAATAGTTCAATGGATCATAGGATTGATGGAAGGGGGTGATGGGTTTTGGTGTGTAGATGCGGTGAAGTTACTGCAGTAAATGCGTTTCCAGGCACATGGCTTTATTACTGCTTTAACGCCGAATTTCTTACTTCTTTTAGAATTCTATAAAACAAGAATTTTTAGTTAATACACAAACTATTTTAACAAATAAATAAACATAAAAATAAATAATAAGAAGTTGAAGTAAAATATAAATAAAAAAAAATAAAAATAAAGAAAAAAAATTTGAAAAATATAGTTAAAGATAAGTAATGATGTAAATAAATGAAAATCTTTTAAACAAAATTTTTGATATTATAAAATAAAAAATAATATATTAATATAATAATAATAATAATAATTAATAATAATAAAATAATAATAATATAATAATAATAATACATATAAATAATAATAATAATAATAGGTTAAATAAATTAAATAAAGTAAAGTTGAAAAAAAAGTAAAAATAAAATAAAAACAAAAACAAATGTATAAAATGAACTACTATAAAGTAAGAATACAACCGAATTCACCTCATAGTTAAAAATTGATAAAGAGAAAATGAGATTTGAATAGTAAATTTATCAATCTTTCAGCCTTAGACTCAACTCGAATATATTTTGTATGATGTTATACAAGCGAAGGATAGTTTAATCATGGAACATCTCTGATGTATATTCAGATGTTTCAACCCTTTTCCATATTCTATATGAATAAATGTTATATTCCTCCTATTGAACAGCCTGTATATCGCCAACAAACACGTAATTTCGTTACGACATAGTAAATGTCAGAACCTTATAGATATACTTACGTTTCAACCTTTACGTAGTCTCATAGAAGTTACCACCTCTTATGTAGCGAAACGACTGACACATTACATCTCGTAACTTCGTTAACTGCGATGTTATTGTAAAGACCTCTAAGTATAATTTCATGCGTTGGCTAGTGAAGTTGTCTGTCTGCCTGTATTGTTGTTCGATAGGCTGGGTGTGTGCGTGCATAAAATAACTTGTTTTCTTATAAAGCTTTCGATTATTTATGAACCTATTTATATCTAAAGAAAAAGAGATCTGAATCAATAGCAATCAATAAGATGATGGATTGTCTAGATGAGGTTAGTTGGATAATGTGGATAGTTTGATTTACTAATTTTACTGCTTTAGGGTATGATACGAATACTACATAAACAACAATTTTTAATATAAAAATATGACAGATCAATACGATCAATAGATCATGAAATTGTTGGATGGACTGATATGGTGGGGAAGCCAGTTTGATTACTGCTTTACTGCTTTATGGTATGTAAAAATGCAATTTTCAGTAAAATAAAAATGAAAAGTATAAAAAAAAATTAGAATAGACAAAATGTTTAAAACAAATAAAACAAAATAAAATCAAAATAAATAAAAAGTACTCTAAAATTCAATACATAAAAATTTTAAAAAAAGATAATAAACACAAAGAAATAATAATGAGTTAAATATAAACAATTATGAATTAAAAATAATAACAGAAAAAAAGGGCTTTTAACAAACTTTTAAAACAAAGTATAAATGTAAAATGAAACTTTATAAAAGTAAAGTTTGTATAAAAATAAATTTAAATAAATAAAAATAAAATAAATAAATAAAAATAAAAAAATTAAACACAAAGTATAAATGCAAAATGAAGCTTGTAAAGTAAAGTTTGAAAAATAAATTTAAATAAGAAAAATTAAAATAAATAAATAAAAAAATTAAACAGTCTAAGTTGGGGTTATTCAATGCAAATACTAAAATCAAGAGTGAAAAATAAATTGTTAAATTAAGTAAAATTAAAATAAATAAATTAAAAATAAAAAAATTAAACACATAGTATAAATAGTAAAATGAAACTTATAAAAATAAAGTTTGAAAAATAAATTTAAAAAGTAAAATTAAAATAAATAAATAAAAATAAATAAAAAATAAAAACAAATTTAAAAAAAAATAAATGATCACTTCTAAAATAAAATTAAAATAAATAAAAATAATAAAAATTTAAATTGAAAAAATTAAAAAATTAAAACAAAATAATTTCTTAAAAGAAAATTAAAATAAATAAAAATAATAAAAATTTAAATTGAAAAAAAATAAACACAAAGAATAAATGTAAAATGAAACTTATAAAATAAATTAAATTAAAGAATCTAGTAAAAATTAGACACAAAGGATTAAATAGTAAAATGAAAATACAGTATAAAAATAAAGTTTGAAAAATAAATTTAAATAAGTAAAATTAAAATAAATAAATAAAAGTAAATAAAAAATAAAACAAATTAAAACAAAATAATTTCTTAAAATCAATTTAAAATATATAAAAATAATAAAAATTTAAATTGAAAAAATTAAAAAATTAAAACAAAATAATTTCTTAAAATAAAATTAAAATAAATAAAAATAATAAAAATTTAAATTGAAAAAAAATTAAACAAAGAATAAATGGAAAATGAAACGTTAAAATAAAATAAAATAGCAATCGAATGTTTACAAACTCGAGACGGCCTGCAATGGGCTGTGGGCTGCGGGCAGCGGGCAGCGGGCAGCGGGCAACTGACGGGGTTCGGGACTGAACTCAAATGCGTGGATGAAATCGCATACCATTAATGTGACGCCGCATGTGTCAAAAACGCAGAAAATGGCTCGTAAACGTAGCTGGGATATTGAAAGGTTAACAGGTGTTAGGACTAACATTGCTAGGGGAACGTATTTAAGCCTAATGGATAGTATGAAGTCTCTGCTTGGGGAGAATTGTATTTTAGCCTCTAACGGGTAATGTTCACATTCCTTTGATTTTGATGAGACATATACTGAGTATTGGTAAGGTGACAACAATGGTGCAAAATAAGCAGTTGTAAATATATATGCCTTATCGAAAAGTTGTGAAGATAAAAAGTTTTACTCCGAGAATCGTTATTTAAAGACAGATAAACTAATGGAAAATATTAATCTTTACAACTATGAAACAGGGCAAGCAAGTTATACGAGTAGTTTGGAAAGTAGACTAAAAAGTTGCAAAATTTATATTATCAATAAAGGAATAGAAATCTAGAAAATTTACAAAAAAACAGCAACAACAAGAGATATGAAAAAAGGAATAAAAAGATCAAAAAAGCGCTAAGTATAAGAAAGTCATTAAAATATATACCCTAAAATGATTAAAATACCGTAAAAGGGCGTTGATAAGTCATCGCATGCTTGTGAACAGAGCAAACGTCTTGTCTTTTTAATCGAAGCAAATAAAGGATTCAGGAAAGTAGCTAAGCATCAGAAAAGATTAGGAAAATATATAAAATGCATAAAGATATAATAAGAATACCGAAAAAGGTAAACAAGTTAAATCCGTTGAAAGTATATTACCAATAGGGTTTGCTAGAATTAGGCAAGATAAACGCTTAGAAAAATAGACCAGGAAAAGCTGAGTATGTAGAAAGTCTTTAAAAAATATATACCTAGATGATAAAATGTCGAAAAAAGTTAAAAGAGTGATATAAATACTGAAAATCCTATAGTTTGCCAGAGTTTAGAGGGGAAAGCGCTAGGTAATATGTTCATGAAAGGTAGCTGATCGAAGAACTAGTGCGCTTAAATTCACAATTATATACTATAAACATGATAAAATGCCTGTATAAAGTTTTAAAAAAAAAAAGACTTAGGATACTACCTTAAGGGACTCTACGTTCCCCGCGTTATTCACAGATACTCGGGGATGGGTGGGGGGAGAACCTAGGTGATAGCGGGGTGAAAGAGCATAAAAACATACACATACATGCTACACCCTTAAAATTAACACACACAATTAAATAGCTAGGCGAACGTACATGCAAAGAAAGGCCCCGGTGTGGGCTGAGCCCCATGTTTTCTAAAACTCGCTTTCTATTTATACACATAAATATAAAAGTAGCCACGGAAAGGCAGGCTTTTTCTGGTTATACTATACACTACAAGAGATCGCTTCAATAAATTATATATGTAATCGACAAGGGTTGAACACAAGATTTTAGCTACAAATCTGGCTCTTTCAATCTCGGTCCCCTTACTACTGAGGTTATTTCCACACGTTACAAACTTTTTTACTGACTAAATAGCTCCACTTTCTTATTCATCAATCACTGGTCTTGCCACCACACGACATACCTAGAATCACACACACAGCACAAACCACACACACACAACACCATCACACACACACACACACACTACCACACACAACAACACACACACACATCCAACACCACGATCATTCCTTCATTCACTATAATTTTATCATATTACTGTCTCTCAAACACTTCAACTAACCCCAATTTACAACATTTCATTCGAATCTCTTCCATCATTCCCTAGGAAATTAAATCCTCTCTTAAACTGTGATAGCCGGCCCTGTTAAGTTGTTTACGACTCGGACACCTACGGTCTGTTTTTCAAAGAAAGTTTTTGCTATGATTTATTGTTTATCTCAATCATTGACGAGTGTTTATAACTTTCTAGTTAAGTTTCTTTGTGTGTTTCACATTTTTTTTTTTTAGTTACTCATTTATATGGAAAGTTTGATTTTAATTATTTAATTATTTATTTATAATTGGCATGGCTGAATATTTTCTCCTCGCACCTATTCTGAGGATTTGAGTTTCCGGCTCCGCTTATAAAGAAACTTTACTAAAATAGGATAAACGAGGACACACGGGGAGGTCGTTGTTTGCGTGCGTAAAGAAATTTTGTTATATCTTAAACGTTTAATTTTTTTGTTTAAATTTTTACAAAGAGTGAATCACAGTCTATAAATTAAATATTTATCTTATATAATTCCCAGCCTGATGATGGAAACTACAGAAGAATTTCCGAACGTGTAACCTATTTTCCAATAAAGATTTTCCAATGTTATCTAGGGCCTTGGGGCTACTTTCATTCTTAAATTAAGATTCACAAAATCTTTAGAAGTATTATTGTGTTAGATAATTAATATCTATATATATATACTATGTATATATATGTATATATATATATACTGTATAATATTTTTATTTCATCATAACTCAATTAGTTAAGATATTAATATCCAATTTTATATATATATTTTTTTAATAAAATTAATTATTATATAGTAAAATATAATATGCAGTATATATATATATATACTCATAGGATATATATGTGTATATATAAATATATATATATAATATGATATTGTATATATATATATATATATCTCAGAAAAAACTTTCAACACTTATAGAGCTTTATAGAGCTTATTTTGGTTGAATGATTAGTGACGTGAAAGGAATAAATGTCTTAGGAGGACGAAACATCAAGATACTCAATAAATAACATTCATAACATGTTTCTATTTGAATCTAAATCTCTCTTGAAAATTACCTGTAAAGGAATTTTTTCTTCGTCCATTTTGTAAAACCAATAAACGCCATTTTCTATTCGGATGCACATATGAAGTATGTCGATATTTCTGAAATGGAATCATGCAATTTTATAAATAAAAGAAAATTTATTTTTATTTTAAAGAAAATTTTCTAAGTCAAAAATCGAATCTAATGTTGTACTAGTAGAAAAATGACAGAATTTGGATATATGTCTCATACGCTAAACAATAAAATATTATCCAATATTATAACTTATTAACTAAGCATCTTAAACCAGAGTTTTGGACGTTTGAGTTGGAACACATTTTTTGTGCCATACGCTTGCGAATGGTATGTACCTGAGATAGATGAGACTAGTAATAGAAACATAATTGCGTTGCGCTCTTTCTCTCTCTATCATAGACTCACTCCTCTCAAAAACTCAGGTTTACTCTCTCTAGTAATAATCTCTTTACTAGCGAGAGAATAGTCTTCTCTTAAACATACTTCCGTCATTCAGGATAAATACCTCTATTTAGAGACGTCTCATGAGGAATAACAAGACTCCATAAAGACACATAATTCCATTCCTTAGAAGAGGAATCTATGTTTTATAATTAAATCATAGTTATCATGCATTTATTTCAAACATTCTGGGAGACTTTCAAGATAAAATAATTATAATTTCACATGAAATTTATGCTCTTACTGAATTTTTTCAATTTGACTTGACTATTTCGCACATACTTTCTCCCAGACTTGTACTAGGAATAATTTTCTTTTTCGAAAGTTGAAGATTATATTTCAGTGTTTGTAGCTATTTATGTGTTAAATTTCTATTATCCACATCTTGTTTCAGCTGCATGTTATTGCTCTCTGAATATTATAGAGCGTTGTTCCTCCTTGATAATAAGGAGTTTTCCAACTAATAATCTATGGGATTGATTTATCACTTAAGAATGCACTCACTTATTGAATCATCTCCTTCACTTATATACTATACTAATCATACTTTTAACTAATCTCTTTATAATTAGTTAAACTAATTATATGGTTTCTAATACTCTTAATTACTATCTTCCTATATTCCTATCTTAACTACTTATAATACACTAACTTTAACTCTCTATAACCCCAACCCTTTAACTTAAACTAGTTATACATACTATTATTAACTTACTTTACTTACTTATACTTACTAAACTTTATACTTTACTTCATCTTACTAACTACTTACTACCCTTAGCATATACTCTTTATTAACTCGTTATACTCTAACTTACTTAACTAATCTCTTATATCATACTTTATATACTTTATACTTAAACTTACTTTAACTGAGTATCTGAACTAGCAACTCATCTCTTACCTTACTTATATCAGAGCTGGGCGTGTCACTCAACCTCTTATGAAATATCTTCTTTTTTATGAGCTGCATTGAGCCAGAGCACTCTGTCGCTCTTATAGAGCGTGACACTCTTATTTTAGTGGCGACCCTCTTTCATATCTCTTACTAACGCTCCTTATAATGTCGACCTCTTACTATAACATTTTCTGTTCACAGTCCCATGGTGACCTTAAATCCACGTTACTCATCTTTGCCTGATACCCTCGGCATTTGAGCTGTATACCTTTACTCTCTTCGCGTCCTCTATTAACTGGTGGGATCATGCGTCTTTAGTCCTAAAATATCTTCTATTGCGAAATAGCTACATATACTCTTTTCTCGGTGAGCGGTAATTACTACTTAAGCTCAATACCTCCTTTTTATTTATGCTCGTGGTAATATCAAAGAACTATCATAAACCTCACATTTATATATACTTAACTGTTAGTTGTACATTCTATAACATAACCCTCTGAGCGTGATAACTCTATATACTCATACATATATCTACTAAACTTACATTCGTCTCTATTCTACTCCACTCTCACTCTACAACTCTTCACTAGAGCGGTCGCGATTTATTTCCTCATCTATTGATGTGAGACTTACTCTCAACCTTCTTAACCTAACGAGCTGCTTAGCTTACTAAGAAGTGGGAACTTATAACATTAATATCTCTTAAGCCAATGTTTACTCCTATATATATCCTCTTACTAGCTCTTACTAACCCTTAATGCTCTTAATAACTATCCTACTCTTCCATACTGAACTAGTTCATTTACTAATCATCTTTTATAAATCATCTTAAAATTTAAAAATTAATTAACTCTTTAATTAATTCAAGGTGTTGATTTTTATTAACTCTCCCACTCACTTTTCTGCCGTCTGAACTTTGTTGCATCATTTTCCATTAATTAACTTATTTTGGTGATTTATATATTGTCCCCTATCTACCCCTACCCCCTGGGTAGGTGGGGGCTCCATTACAAAACAGAACCACAGTATTATAACGTATTTTATAATATGCTTAAATACCACCTATCCTATATTGATAGAGATGAGATGATTTCTGTACGGACTCGTCTATTAATTCATCACTATCATACTACCAGCAGGTTCCTCACTAAATAACTATTTTATATGTTCTATAGACCACTTTGCCTCAATATGTTTTTCAGCTGATTTTTGGGTAGTACTCCCACTTGTACCTTATCTACTGATATATATGAATTTATTGCTCATAAAAATAGCCATTTGAAATAAATTTACTAAAAGTTTTATATTAAATTTATTTAAATTTAAATAATATAAGTTTATATAAACGAACCAAACACGACAAAAGTATTCTGTACAATAAAAATAACTATAAGCAAAAATTAAATAATGCTTTTAGTTAAGCCGGAGGTGATAGTGATTATATATGTATTAGAACTCTGTATAGCTATTTTAATAATATAATTTTCAACATATATTGACTATCTCAATTTAATTAGGTTTAATCTCAAATCTCCTCGGTTTAATGATGTCTCATGAGTCGTTTATTTTGTTAATAGTTAGGGATATAACAATCGCTGCATGAAACACCCCTTCACTAGCTATATAACTGGATAGATAATAAGACTAATTTAAAACTTTTTCATCTACAGTACGATATATACTCACTAAATACGGGATATATAATATAAGTAACATGATTATATGTCTGTTGTGATAGCCAAAATATATACATAGTAATATCCAAGTTTTTCTAAGCTGTACCTATTTACTACTTCTGTTTTTTACGAAGTTAGTAGCACTTATGTTCTCTCCTACCTGTCCCTTTTCTCTAATGTTTACTATAATGCTACATTTCCTAATGTCTTATAGGTGTAGTCACCACATATAGTATATGCTCTCCTACGTTTCTGGCTGTATTTCTATAGCGCGGGCTTACATGTAGGCAAGAAAAGAAATTATTGTACTCAAAAACATATTCCTAATTTTTCAAGATAGCTTTTCATTGAAAAGAAATCCCATTGGCTGCCCCTATACAGCTTTTTTAGTGTTGCTTCCTTAACGAAATTATAAGGTTTAGCGTATCTGTTATCGCACGCCATTTAGAAGACGGCTAATAGGACTGAGACGCGACCTCAAAAAATGCCGTGTTGAGTCGCGCAGAAAAGATGAAACCTGACGACTCGCAGCTCTTGATATATATATTTCTTACTTTAAATTAATAATTAATTCAACAATGTCTGTGACACTCATTTTAAGTTATATGTTAATCTCTAATCTGCTCATACGGTTAATTGATGTTCGTATTCTGGTTTTCTTTTTTGGCTTAAGGAGTGAAATTATGGGCAACCTATAGCTTAGAAATCCACTTTTTCACAATGATATATATATATAAGGATGAAAAAGGAAAATTAATAAAATCATTTTTATCATCGACGTATTATCATTTACCATTAAATACTAGGATATGATATTAAATAAGTAACAGGTGTTCTTTTTGTAAAGCCAGGAATTGCTATATTCGTTTCTAAAACTGTACACTTAAAGTTTCGATTCTCGTTAAGTGTGGTCTTAATTATCCGATCAGTTCCTCTGTAAATATGACTTCTCCGTTATTATCTTCTCTAATGTCAACTCATTATGGTATTGATTTATCTCACTGTGTTAATTATTACTACATTAGTGGAAACTAATCTCATCACATAAACCCAGTTTTACAACAATCTGATAATTAGTGAGTGAGTAGGCATATTATAAAGTGATATAATTGTTATTGAATCGATAGGTTTGAACGTCGTCTTCCTGGACAGTTTGTCTTGATGAGAAATATATTCCAACTTCTTCTTATTTTCTACTCCAGTATCAATGTTTAACTTCATTATCAACAAAATTATCTTTAGGCTCAATTTAAGTAAAACTAGCTGAAAATGATGGACTTGTTTTAATAATCAAAATTAAGACTGTTATCACCTTTAGTATAACTTGCAAGTTAAACCTCAATTAAATTCAGTTAACAAAATCTGTTTAAATAGACAAAGTGTGTCTTAGTACGTTTATCCCACTTTGATTAATTTCTTATTTTAATAAATTTAGCGAATTTATAAGATTACAAAACTTTCATCACTCTTGAAGTTTATCAACAAATAAATAATTATGAATACAATAAAATAATAAAATTTAACTTATAAAACTAAGATAAAGCCTAATTTTAGAAATAGGTTAGAGTGGAGAGAATATCAGCATTAATAACTAATCAATAATAATAATAGCATTTTTAGAACAAGATTACAAATATTACAGAATAGTGACAATTTTGCAAATAGTAAGTGCAATTATCTTACAATATGAATGAAAAGTGTGCGTCTAATTGATTGTTTCATTATTCCACTCGAGCATAGCTTCATCTTAAGAAATAACCTCGTATTTTGCGCCAAAGATTGCGTTGTGTTTTACAGAGATATCGGTTTTATCTGTGCATGATAATGATAACTATTAATTATGAAATAGTATAGATTTCATGCAATTACTCACATTCATAGATTTTTAGAACTAAATGTTTAGTCGAATGGATTGATACGCATTTGTAATGCTATACAACCCCGCTATGTAACATTTTTTTAGTTATTTTAATAATAACGTTATATAAATCCACTAATATAACGCCTATATACTCAAACATGTGAAGTTATGGGTGCTTTATCCTTAATCATGTATATTTACTGTTGATATATTGATATTTGATAACTTAGGTATTTTATTCTTATAATAATTAAGTAATCGCTCCAAAACATCAAAATATTGATTCGCTTTATGTGTTCGCGTTGTACATAAAGTTCATCGCGTAAATGAAGATTTTTTACTATTCTTAGAATTTCATTGATCCATAATTATAAACGAATATAACATTATTATATTATATATTTGACAATATATAATGTGACTATTTTATCAGAATTACTAATTGCATGTCGCGCTGCAACTTTTTTTGACGCCAAAAATAATGGGTTCAGTTTTATGCCTACATAACCTATGGATTAACTATTTCATAGTATAAGAATTTCTAGGAAGGAAATTGAATAGAAGGTTTGCCTGATTGTCATATGTTACCAAGTACCTTCTTGTTATCTTATGGGGGCCATGGTTTGTGGCCCACCTTGGGCAAGGGATGAAGCCTATCCTTATTATTGACGATAGGGAAGTTGCGGTAGGCTGGCCCGCATTTGGCCCAGTAACCTACCACCACTCAACTTCTGGAGCAACCAGACGTAGAACCTCACAGTGGGAACAAAAGTAGTATAAGAGTATGAAACAAGTCGAAAAGGAAATAGCCCAGCCTTACCGCCATTCCCCTTATACCGTATTATTGTGAATGTTTATTCCCAGTTCATGAAATATCCACCCCTGAGGAGGCTTCAACTGGACCAGGGCGCAAACGGACCCCCTCCTTACCTCATCCTATGGCATAGTATCGTCTTAACTGTGGGTAGGGGTTCAATCCTGTTGGCTCAGGGGGTCCCGGAGCCAGTCAACACATACCCCCGATTCACAAAAAAAAAACCCCGTCACATCACTAACTCCCTATTATGCACCCCCTTCCTCTCCGCCTCTGCCAAACTCACATTTCTCTCCTACAGAAATTCTTCTGTTTACGAAACTACACCTCCCACTATTTCTTCAGAGATTTCCCAGCCACGAGTCGATTCCACAAACACACTGACCACTTATACATATAACAGCACGCGATAATAAAAACCAAACCCCTAATACATTTCAATTCTATTCCCCATGACGAAAACCATCTACAAATGAACTTTCAATATCTGCTTCTCTCATTTACCCCTTTCTCACACACAACTTCTAATACGTTGCATTCCTCATTCTTATCAATTCTTCTCCGCGACCTATTACAATCCACCTCTGAAGAATCAGAATTGGTAATGATAATATTTAACCTATATATAATTATACTTGTTATTCCAAGTGATCCGATCAGTCCCTATTTCTCGACATAATACATTAAGAACAGACCGGATGATACAATACTCATCCCCTCATGTAAGACCGCTAGTTAGGGGTTGTGGGGACAAGGAAAAAAAAGAAGCTCGGTTTTTTTTCCCAGGAATAAACGCTTGTTTTTACTTAATTTTTTTCAAGAAAAAATGTCAGAAAAAATTTTTTTTTTTTTTTTCGTTTTTTTCAATTAAGTTATTGAAAATTTACTTTAGGCAATTAGATTATATTTATAAATATTTATAGAGGGGCACAACTCATGTAATGCAATCTCTTCGCAACATTTTTTTGGTTCCATATTGGTGCATCCATACAAGGGGGAAGCTCCCCTGAGTTGAATGTTGTTTCAAAAGACCAATTTTTAATGGGTTTTTTCCCATTTTTATTTTTATTATATTCTGAATTTGATATTCATAATATTTTTGTTTGTGGCTTCATTAACGTTTTCTTACTCTGTTTTGCATTTTCATAACATTTTATATCATAATTATTGAATAGAATTTAAGAAATGCCACAGCAGAAAAATGTCGATGTGACTGTACCTTCGCTTCTAAGGAAAATTAAAAACACTTCACCTCGGTAGCAAAGGCCTATCACACAAACCCCATCTGCTCTGCCACTCGCATGTAGAAATGATAACTTCTTGTTTGTGTAGGACGTTTGCAAACACTAGGTATTTATTTGCCATAAGTTCTAGCAACTAGGAAAGCATTCTGATATCAAATTTATAGTTCCAATACTCTCGATGTAGTCGGATGATTATGGTCCTGCGTAAAGGTAAGAGCCAGACAAGCTTTCCTAAAGAATCGGCCCTGTTAATTGCGCCTTGCTCCTTTACCCTCCCACTGGTGCTATTTCTCACACGATACTTCATACGTAATCGAGATCATTCAGACTTATCTAGTTCATTATCAAAATTAAACTAGGTCAATTGTGGCATGCCCCTTTGAACTCGCTGATGCAGCCCATAGATGGGGACTCATCCCGAGCCAAAAAATCTTGCTTAGACTAGTAGTCACAGCACTAGTTAGTCAGATTACTCTTGTAGTGACTGGCGGTCTAGGGATACGTGGGGACTATGATTTAGATAGAATCATTTTACCTGTTGATAGTTCCAAAGCAGATATTTGATGTAGGTCATTTACTTTCATCCCCTTCATTTACAATCTTGGTATATATAGAATTTCAATATTTTTATTATTTCATTTGATATCCCTTAAGTCACTTTTGAGTTTTGTCCATTCAGACTCATTCTATATAATTATAATATACATATTATCTAAAAGAAATTATTAAATATTCGATATGTGATACAAATGTATAACAAATAGTTAAATTGATGGGGTACAATCCTACAAACAGCAGTCTGCAGGGTACACAACCTACTGTTAAATGTAACGAAAACAAATTGGTCGTAAAACGATACGGAAATGTATTTGGTGGACAAAAAACTGCAGGCAATTATGGAATTATTTGTTATTTCAAGTATCCTCTATATTTTGAAAAATGAGAAAAATAAATTGAAATATCATATTAGCCTCTTTATATTTTTTAAAAATACCTTTAAGGTTGAAAAAAGATAGAAAAAAATGGAAAAAATAAATGTTTTTTCTAGTGGTTGAGAAAAAACTTAGGAATTTTTTAATTTTTTTTCCCTAAACTTTTAAACCCTAGTGCACTCAAGACTTTAGTCCCTTTACATCCACCAACGATTTAAATTTGCACCAGCACCTTTCCTGCTTATTTCACAAACTTTCCCACTACCACACTCTGCAATCTATCCGTTCCCTTTTCAACCAACATATATCCTAAATATTTAAACTCGGACACTTGTTTCCAGGTGTCTTCACCACCTCAATATTATCTTCACACCGAGGACTGTCCTCACTCACAACCAAACCTTACTCTTATCTCCTGAGTTTTACTTTCAAACCCCTCTAATTTTGCACACCCTGTCAAATTCCTCATTCTGCCAAATCTCTCAAACTCTTCAGTATTCACCACACAAAACAAATTCATCCGCATATAATAATAGTTAGGCCACCCTCCACTCTCTTCCATTTCTTCTATCATCATCATTTTCACACCATCCCCTGCCACCTACCACTAATTCTTTCATAATAACACCTCAACACTATTACAAATTAAAATAACACCAAACAGGAGAAACATAAGACACATCCCTGGTCCTCACGTGGCCGCCGCTTTAATTAAACACAATCCCTTTATTCGACTCCATTTTATTCTTACACACGCTTAACTATCGTCATACATACTTTTGATTCCATTCAGAAGCCTACCACCAACACCATATATCACTAACACCTACCATAGAGCTTCCCTAATTAACTCGTATCATACGCCTGTTTTGCAAAATCCATTAAAACCTAAATTACAGGGGAAGATTTCCTCATTTTCTCAAATTCATTTGTTTCAATGTAAAGATTTGATCCACATATCCTTTACCACTTCTAAACGCACCTTGTTCTTCACCAATCAGTTTGAGTAACTCGACGCACTCTTTCAACCAAAACACCAGTATATATCTTCCCTACAACCCCAATAAACTAATTCCCGTATAATTCCTACAGTTACTCTTATCCCCCTTAACCTTATATAGGGCTACTATTACTGCTCTCCCCCAATCCCTCGGAACTTTACCCTCCATAAACGCTTTGTTACACAACTTCCAAATCCAATCAATCATCATATACAATATTCTATACAATTCTGTGTCTTGATTTACAATGCATTTTAAGGTGCGTGAGAGATCGATATCTATATTTTACATATTTGCAACTGCCTAAAAATGACATTCATTCATATCAGGCTTTGCATCCGCAAACGCATCCACAAATATCGGAAATCCTTACCACCAATAAATCAAAACAAAACAAGAGCCAAACCATTAAACCTAAACTAACTACCATAAAACTTTACAAACTTTCTAATAAAAATCATACCTTCAAAGAGAGAAGATGATCCATTATGTACGTATGAGGATCAGCAAGAGACGCGATGATACATCGATGTGCGTCCTCTCTCGCCACTGAGAAGACGTTTCAGTTGGGGTGTCAAAGTTCCAGGAGAAGTTCATTCATAATGTCTTGCTCGCTTCAATCCACTAATAATAATAATCAATAATAATAAATTATAAATCAATAATCAATAATAATAAAAGAGGTAATAATAATAACTTTTAATAACAACATTTTGAAAATTTAATTAATGAGAGTGTTGCGAAATTTCAAAGTATTCTTCTAAATCCCCTCCCCTCAAGCTGTAAAATCCTTCACCCCTCTCCAAATAAACACAAAAATTACAAGTAATAACAAAACAACTATCTACAATTACGCGCCCCCCCCCCCCCCATCCCCTCTCGTCCACATGACACTATACGGTGAGTCAGCTTCCAATGTTCTGCTCTTAGAAACGGATTGTAACACACAAAGAACAACATCCCCATTCTCACACTTCCAACCCACTTGAGTCGATTGGTATACACCAAATTCACCCAAGACCGGCGTAGTATACCCTGCTGTGCCTCAGTCCATTCATATAAATTTGAAAGTACTTAACTTAAACATCATGAAATCAATCCCTAATCATTGGAATCAGGTTATACGATAATATCTGAGCGTCTCAGTTTCGATTTAACTCGTTACCAGACAGATTCCTTCCAAACTACTATAAACGAGACCGGAAAGGCACCTCTCAAAACCAGACATCAAACATATTACGATCTCATACTGGTATGTTCCAATAAGGCTTTTCAGATTCAGATTCAGAGATTCTGGGCTTTTCGATTCTACAGCTCTGGTTCAAACCTACGGAAACACATACTACTATATGTATAGATACCATCTTTCCTTTTCAAGATAAAAGATTTATACCATTTAACAACATCTTATTCCTAACATTATTTGTGGGATAACCAAATATAATGCATATGTTCATAACAGTCTTGGAGTACTGCTATTCAAGATAATGAGCGTCTAACTACCATGAATAGAATAACAATTGAAGGAAACAATATATTAGAAAGAAATATTACCCTAATTCAGGAATAAAGAACCTAAAACATCATTAATTGTACTAAAAATTATCTAACTGAATAAAATTTCTGTGTTGAATAATAAAATATAAACATAATTTAACATAAGATGATATGGAGAAAATACCCTAAAAGGTTCAACAAACCAGAATACAAAAATTAAGAACATACTTTACCTAAGCTTGTTCTGCAATAGAGTCTGATGGAGTAACCTGAAAAGCTGTTGCATTTGTTCAGTTGAAGGAGGGGGCTGGGCGGTGTTTAAGGTCGCACGTAACTTTTCAACCGAGTGATAAACGCTATCAATCTGAAATGATAAATAATATACAATCCACCACCCCTAAACTATTTTTTTATTATTATTATTAATTACATTATAATTTCTTCAGCTGATAAATCAAACAATAACTATACGTTTTCTACAATATCAATTTCTTTTACCTTCCAAAATACTATAATTTTATTCCTAAATAAACCAGGCTTGAAATTTTATTATATTTCCATATTATAATTCTAATATTTTATTTATATGATTATCATCTATCAAAGATTCAATTTTTATCATTCAACTCCGTTGGTAATATGCACCCCTTAATTTCTTCAATATTCTTATCTATTATGATTATGGAAAAGATAGCTTAACAATTTGCTCAAATCGGTATTTAGATATCTCTATGCTTCGTAAAAATTCAGTGCTCCAGAATTTTACTGTTTTTATTACTTTCCAAATTATATAATCATTCATTACTTTAATTTATGATGTTGATAATTTATATTTATTGTGAACATTCCATTATATTAATCTACAATCTGTGTCATTAATGCTATTAAGATGAAAACTATTAATTTTTTTTTTGAATATGAATAATGATAATACCATTATAAATAAAATCAATTATTCGCATTATCTAACCTTACTAGTCTTATATAACTTATATCCTTCACTAGATGTAAAATATATATCTCATTTAATAATACCATCAACAGCTTAATGGAGATGCTAAATTTTATTGAACTCTCATTACTCATATCGAAATATTGAGAATTAGTGACTTGGTCAGTAGTTTTAAATTAAATTGTATTGAGTAATATTATTCGTATCATTAATATTCCTTTATGGACAACTGAAAATGACTAATTACTATGGTAGAAAAACGCTTTACGTTTTTGTGGAAATTATGTACCTTCATACTATTGCAACTGACTTCTTAGATTATAAATCCCTTCTCGTTTTTATAAAGGCTAATTGTTTAATTCATTTTTATTTCTTATTCTTGCTTATGCCACTAATATTTTATGAAAACAAGTTTATTTAAAAGTATCCATTTACTTATTGTGTTGCCTTACTTTGAGTATTAAAGAAAAATTACTTCGAATCCGTAAAAACAGTATCTATTTAATAATCTTTATTAGATTCCGCCAATTTATTTATTAATAGGAATTTAAACGCAAAATCCTACAGAACCATTACACAATTTTAATTATAAACTAGATATTAAATACAACTAACGATTCAACTGGAATAGAATAATTCTACACTGAGTCTAGTTAGTGATTTTGAATTGAATTATATTCATATCGCATTTACCATTAAATATAGATGATTAGTTGCAAGTGATATTGAAAATCTACACACCAAAAGTTAAAATAATCGACTAAATGATATCAATATGATAGATTTATTATCTCAATCTAGTTGGTGGAGCAATGTCAAGTTCTAGCAAATAAATGTTATTAGACTAATTTGCACACGCTTGAGTATAATTTACTTAGCAACCATAGTGAACATTCATCTTTGGCCTATTCCTCCTTTACTTATTATTGTCTCCAAGTAATCATACCGAGAAGTCTATATTTTAGCTTTTAACTATCCATTCACGCTTACTTTTATTGAGTATTGTCTTCTCGGGAGTTCTAAGAAAGAATTTGATATTTTTCAATTCTTCATAATGTAGTTCATTTCACATACCTTTATTACCTTTATATAATTTGAATTCTTCAATACTTACAATTTTTATTAACGATGAAAAAGTATTAATTAATTGATTGATTTTAGTAACATTACTTCTATTTCATATATATGAGATGTCAATTGATGAAGGTTTATTTGCATGTGATAAATTAAATGGAGGTAACTGGTTGTGAGGTCTGATTTGCCTTCATTGTAGTTTGGTTGTCCATTATCAGTCCAAAGTTACAACTTTTCTGGAAATCACAAAATTATTTAATTATTTATTAAATATAATTAGATTGTGAATCTTATTTTAATTCAAAATTACTCTATTATTAAATTTATTTAAGTTTAATTTAAATTATTATTGTATTATTGTAGTATATTAATTTATTATATATATATATTATTATAATTTATTATAAATTACTATTATTTAATATATATATATATTATTTATTAATAATTATTAATTATTATTATCAATTATATATTATAATTATATTTAATATATAATTAATTATTATTATAATTTATATTATATATTATCTTAATTATTATATTTAATTTACTATTTAATAATATTATTATTAATTATTATTTAATATATCAAACATCCAGCATTTTTATCCGTCGTGATATTTGGAAGAGATCTAAAACTATATGCCGCTGACTATTCCCACATCGGCGATAGCGAACCAAGCACTACACACTGATCATACTGCTTTTCATTTCAATTACTATCATCAATAATTCATATACAATTTATCACCCCATCCCTCTATATAAATTAATTATTTAATATATTAAATAATACATTAATATTATATATAATATAATATATATATATATATATATATAATATTATATATATATATAATATATATATTATTAATATATATAATTATTATATATATACTATATATCATGATATAATGTATCTAAGGTAAATAAAATATTTATAAACAATTAAAATTCAAAATTAATTCGTGAATATATTAAATAATTTAATATATATATAATTATTAATATATATATCATATATACTATAATTAATAATATATATATCAGTAAATATATATATTAAATAAGATATTATTAATATTATATATATAGATTATATATTATTATATATATATAGTATATATATATATATATATATATATTATATATATATTACTATATATATTAATATTCATATATATTATAATATAATAATATATTATATATATATATATCTATAATATTACTATTCATATTATAATATATTTATTATTATAATAATATAAAATATTATAAATATATTTAATTTATATATTTATATTAATATTTTTTATAAATATTAATATTATATAACTATATAAACTATCTAAACACATTCTGATATAATCGATATTAATGCAAAGGAATAACAACAAATTATTCACACCAGTAGTCTTCAGAAAATCTTTGAACTTTTACTGTTGATTGACGTAACAAAATTTTATTCTTTTAATTCCTCATTATGTTTTTATAAAATCAAACTTAAATTAACATAACTATCCTTATTATGTTCACAGTTCGGGATAATTAAAGCGTCAAAATTTCTCGTCTACAAATCAGTTTCATGTTTAATATTTAACAAAATCAGTACTATTCCAAGCATTTATCTAATATATGAAAGAATGGGTTCTCATTAAGATTATTAATATTATTGACTATCAGACTTTTCTCGAAAAAATTACTTTTAGCCAAAATTTAAAGACAAATCTGAGGCTAAATTAACAGCTCCTACCTAAAGGTATATGTTGTGTATATGAGGTTGCCTATTCTGGGGAGAGATAATATACGTAAGTTAACGAAAATTCGTCGTAAATTATTTTGAGACGCATATTATAGTCTTTATAAAAATTTAAAATTCCTAACAGTTTAAATTTTTAAGATTTTATATATTATGTGAGTGAGAAACCTAAAATTGGGAAATATTTTTGTTCAATATTAATATTTATTCACAAAATTAAGATAAACTTCCCCATTGACCCTATAATTATTATTGACTACTATTTTACAGTCAATTATATAATCTATATATTAATAGTATCAGGTTCACCTACATAGGATCTAATAACTAGGAACATTCATTACGAAGTCTTCTTTGACTACAAGAACTTCTTAGAGACATATAGGTATCTCATGTATAACATAAACCATCTAGAAACGCATTTTACAATTTCATCCTCTTCACTATTCAGCTAATAAATCTTTAACTTAAATTTTATCTCTTACCCAGGAAATGGCCACCATATTACTATTGATTAGCCAATTTATTGGTGAGAAACTTCGTAAACCTAACTTACGTAAAATATTCTAAAATATAATAACATTTGTAAATTTATGAAATCCTTGTATATATTATTTCTTTTGAGGTCCATCTCAAACCGAGACACATTAAATATAAGTTAAAATTAACTAAAATTATTAAGCAAATCTTTTAATAAACTGATAGATGAGATATAATTTGTTTCTATAAGATTAAGATTTAACATCTATTTATATTCCTTATTTGCAAACTATGAGATTCACTCACATTTATATTTAATTTAAGTATATAATTACAATTATATTATTCATTATTTAAATTAGTTTTCAATTATGATGTTACAATTATATTTATTTAGTCTATTCTCTCATTATTATAAATATAATATC
>JABUQX010039290.1:10000-20000 GCA_015478945.1 Trachelipus rathkii
GCAGTGATATCGGAGCAGTAAATTAGAAAACTGTTCCGATATGCCTTCTTTTTCTGGGAGGCGGATCGGAACTAGTGGTAGAGCTTCCTGAACATTGTCTAACGGCGACGCTGTTGTCAATGTTCGAGACCTGGCGCGAGTGAAATTTTTCTTTGTCTTATATTTTTGCAAATTTGTTGCAAGCAAGCATGTTCTGCCTATTTCGGCGTTCTTTGACTTGATCGGTTGCTCTTGTTACCCAGGTATCCCAAGCAGGAATGCCATGTCAGTCCCCAGCAGTGTTCCAACCACCCTCCCTGTCCACTTAAATAGTTACTGAGTTTTCCACAACAGTGATTTTCCGAGGCAATATATAAGAAAAATTGTTTCCGAGATGCTATCTTTTCTGGAAGGTGGATCGGACCAAGTGACAGAGCTCTGTACATTGTGCTAAACGACGCTGACGCTGAATTCGATGGTTCGAGTCCTGGCGCGAGTGAAATTTTTCTTCTTATTATTGCAAATTTGCCGCAACAAGCATGTCGTGCCCATTTCGGCGTTCCTTGACTTTGGTTGGTTGCTCCTGTAACCCAGGAGCACCCAAGCAGAATGCCATGTAGCCACAGCAGGTGTTCCAACCACCTTCCTGTCGATTTAAATAAGTACTTAGTTTCAAAGCAGTGATATCGGAGCAGTAAATTAGAAAACTGTTCCGATATGTCTTCTTTTCTGGAAAGGCGGATCGGACTAGTGGTAGAGCTTCCTGTACATTGTCTAACGGCGACGCTGTTGTCGATGGTTCGAGTCCTGGCGCGAGTGAATTTTTTCTTCGTCTTATTATTGCAAATTTGTCGCAACAAGCATGTTGTGCCCATTTCGGCGTTCCTTGACTTTGGTTGGTTGCTCCTGTAACCCAAGAGCATCCAAGCAGAATGCCATGTAGCCACAGCAGGTGCTCCAACCACCCTCCTGTCGATTTAAATAAGCACAGAGTTTCAAAGCAGTGATATCGAAGCATTAGATTAGAAATCTGTTCCGAGATGCCTTCTTTTCTGGGAAGGCGGATATTAAATTAAATATTAAATTTCATTTTTTATAAAAAAAAAAATTTATAACAATCCAGAGAATCTATAAAAACTATTTTCTAAATTGTTAAAATTCGTGACATCACCTTATTAGCATTATGCTATCCTTATTATGCTTATTAGCATTTGAAATTGTGCTTTTCCACGTGGTATGGCTTGAGAGGTATGACGTATGATTCATCTATGACGTTGAGGATATTTATTGGCTATTTCAAAAAGATTTACCGCCTCTCCTCCCTGAAGATATTCTATTTTATAGACTATATATATATTATATAATATTTTATAGACTATATATATATATATATATATATATATATATATATTATATATATATATATATAATATATATAATATAATAATATATATATATATATATATATATATTATATATATATATATCTATATATATATATAATTTGTAAATAGGCCAGCCTCTAGAAAGAGCACAATTAATATCTCAAAAAACTTACAACAAGCTACCGAGAAAAAGGAATACATTTTCTTTACTCCAGGAAAAATTTACCTAGCATCCTGCAAAAAAAAAGGAAAAAAAAACATCTCGAAACCTACAAAAGCTACAGGGAAAAAATGAAATAACATTTTTTTAATCCTTGTAAAATTTTGGTTCGAAAAATGTAAAAAAAAAAAAAAAAAATTTAAAAAAAAAAATTGATATTTTTTTTTGGGGGGTGCTGGACATAATAATATATATATTATTATTTTATAAAGGTATTACACGGCAATGTAGGGGGCTCGAGCCGACGGGGAACACAGGGGACGTTTTCCATAACCCGTAGGGGAGGGGCGGAGGAACCCCCGCGACACCCAAATACCAAAGAGCGGGGGTTCCGGAGACCCTCCCCGGAGGGGGGGAATTAGTCCTACCCCGTAGTTCCCCGGAAGGCCGAGAGACCCCACTCAACTGCCAATCGGTGCCGTTATACCCTTGGGGTATTCTTTAGTTTAAAAAAAAAAGCAAAATTTAATAGAAAGTCTATTTATTTTAACGAGTAACCAATAAAAGGTCTCTAAATAGGCCCTCTAATCATATTACTATAATTATTAACAATAATTTTTTTATTTTTTTATTTTTTTTTACATTTTCCTATCCAAAATTTTACGAGGATTCCAAAAATGTATTCTTTTCGCTGTAGCTATTGTATTTTTTAAGTTTTTTTTTTTTTTTTTTTTTTTTTTTTTTTTTTTTTTTTTTTTTACATTTTCCGCACTAAAATTGGACCAGCATTCCAGCAATGTATTTCTTTTCCTGGTAGCTGTTGTAGTTTTTGAGATATGGATTGTGGCTCTTCTAGAGGCTGACCATATATATATATATAATATATATCTTTATAATAATATAATTATATTATATATATATATATATATATATATATATATATATATATATATATTATATATATATATATATATTATATATATATATATATATATATATATTATTAGAAATATAATAAATATAATAATATATAATTATCATATTAATATATATATATATATATATATATAAATATATTCCACGCAAAACAGTAAATATATATTTATTCAGACTTTCGGCTCCGGCTAAGTTCTACATTTGAAAATGATGAGCATTCTTGTGGAAATTTTTCAACTTGCAAACATTTCTTGAAAAAGAAAATTTATACCCAAAATCTAACTCTGGCTCCGGCTCCTCGGCTCCGGCTCCGACTAAGGTTTCCTGCAACTATTTAAAATTGTTCAGCACGTCTTCTGGTAATAATTTTTTCAAATTAAAAAATATTTTTCGAAAAAATTTCATACTCGGCTCCCGCTCCGACTCCGGATCCGACTAAGGAATTTGCACTATTTGAAAATTATTCAGCACGTCTTCTGACAATATATTTTTCCTCCCTAAAAAGTAATTAATGAAAGAAATTCATCCCACAGGATCCGGCTCCAGCTTCTGGGCTGTCCGACTTCGGCTTCGGCTTCGGCTCGGCTAAGGATTCTAACTTATTTGTTAATTATTCAGCACGTCTTCTGGCAATAAATTTTCACCTAAAAAATATTATTGAAAAATTTCCATACCAGGATCCGTTCCCGACTCCGGCTTCAGATCGCGGCCTCCGGATCCAATTAAGTTTCTGTAACTATTTGAAAATTGTTCGTAAAGTCTTTTTTGACATATAATTGTTTCACGCTAAAAATATATTTAATTTGAAAAAATTCATACCTGCGGATCCAATCGGCTCCGACTTGACTTTGGCTTAAGCTCCGGATCCGACTAGGTTTTCTGCCACTATTTGAAAATTGTTCATCAACGTCTCCTGCATAATTTTTTTACCCTAAAAAATATTTTTCGAAAAAAAATTATACATACCCAGGATCCGGCTAAGGATCCGGCTCCAGATCCGACTTCGCTTCGGCTCCGGATCCGACTAAGTTTTCTGCACTATTTGAAAATTGTTCGGGACGTCTTCTGACAATAAATTTTCACCAAAAAAAATATTTCCCGAAAAGAATTCATACCCAAAGATCAGGGCTCCGGACCGGCTCCGGATACGGCTTCGGATCCGACTAATGTTTCTACACTAATTTGAAAATTGTTCAGCACGTCTTTCTTCTATTAAATTTTTTCACTCTAAAATAATTTCTAAAAAATCATACCCTTAGATCCGGATCCGGATTCGATCCGGATTCGACTCGACTTGGTTCCCGGATACGACTAAGGTTTCCTGGCTACTTTGATAAATTGTTCGGCACGTCTTCAGACAATAAATTTTTCACCCAAAAAATATTTCCTGAAAAAAATTCAATACCAGGATCAGGCTCCGGATCGGCTTACCGGATACGCTCGATCCGACTAATGTTTCTAGAACTATTTGAACATTGTTCAGCAAGTCTTCTTGATATAATTTTTCACCTCAAAAAATATTTTCTGAAGAAAATTCATAACCCAGGATCCGGATCCGGATCCGGCTCTGACTCGGCTTCGGCTCCGGATCCGGCTAAAGTTTCTGCACTATTTGAAAAAATTGTTTAGCACGTCTTCTTAAATTTTTCACCCAAAAAATATTTTCCGAAAAAAATTTCATACCCAGGTCCGATCGGATACGACTTTGCTTCGCTCCCGATCCAACTAAATGTTTCTACAAACTATTTGAACTTGCTCAAGCACGTCTTCTTGTTCTGAAAAAAAATTTTTTCACTAAAAAAAATATTTTCTGAAGAAAATTAATACCCAGGATCCGGATCCGGATCCGGATCCGGATCCGGATCCGAATCCGGATCCGGATCCGGATCCGAATCCGGATCCGGATCCGGCTCTGACTTCGGCTTCGGCTCCGGATCACTAAGGTTTCTGCACTATTGAAAATTGTTCGGCACGTCTTCTGACATAAATTTTTCACCAAAAAAATTTCCCGGAAAAAAAAATTCATACCCAGGATCGGCTCCGGATACGGTCCGATACGACTTCGGCTTCCGGATCCGACTATGTTTTCTAGACTATTTAAAACATGTTCAAGCATGGGAAACGTCTTCTTGAATAAATTTTCACCCTCAAAAAAATATTTTCTGAAGAAAATTCATACCCAGGATCCGGATCCGAATCCGGATCCCGGCTCCGACTTCAGCTTCGGCTCCGGTATCCGACTAAGGTTTGCACTATTTGAAAATTGTTCGCACGTCTTCTGACACAATAAATTTTTCACCAAAAAAATATTTCCCGAAAAAAATTCATACCCAGGATCCGCATCCGGCTCTGACTTCGGAATACGACTTCGGCTTCGCTTCGGCTCCGGATCCGACTAGTGTTTCTACACTATTTGAACATTGCTCAGCACGTCTCTTGAAATAAATTTTTCACCTAAAAAAATGTTTTTTGAAAAAATTTAATACCCAGGAATCCGATCCGGATCCGGCTCCGATTCAGCTCGGCTTCGGATCCGACTAAGGTTTCTGCACTATTTGAAAATTGTTCGGCACGTCCTCTGACAATAAATTTTCACCAAAAAAATATTTCCGGAAAAAAAATTCATACCCAGCGATCAGCTCCGATCCGCTCCGGATATGGCTCGGATCCGACTAATGCTTTTTCTAGAACTATTGAACTTGTTCAGCACGTCTTCTTTGAAATAAAATTTTTCACCAAAAAAATATTTTCTGAAGAAAATTCATACCCAGGATCCGGATCCGGATCCGGAACCGGATCTGGCTCCGACTTCAGCTCGCTCCGGATCGACTAAGTTTTCTGGCACTTATTTGAAAATTGTTCGGCACGTCTTCTGACAATAATTTTTTCACCAAAAAAATATTTACCGAAAAAAAATTCATGCCCAGGATCCGGCTCCGGATACGGCTCCGGATACGACTTTGGCTTGGTTCCGGATCCGACTAATGTTTCTACACTTTTGAACATGTTCACACGTCTTCTTGATAAATTTTCAAACTAAAAAATATTTTCTGAAGAAAATCCATACCCAGGATCCGGAATCCGGATCCGGATCCGGCTCTGGCTTCGGCTTCCGCCCGGAATCCGCTAAGGTTTCTGCACTATTGAAAATTGTTCGGCACGTCTTCTGACTAAATTTTTCACCAAAAAATATTTCCCGAAAATAAATTCATACCAAGGATCCGGCTCCGGATCCGGCTCGGATCTGGTTTATACTTCGGTTTCTGCTCCGGAATTCCCGACTATAGGTTTCTACACTATTTTGATAACTGTCCGTCACGTCTTCTTTCAATAAATTTTTCACCTAAAAAATATTTTTTTTGAAAAAATTTCATACCCTGGCTCCGGCTCCGGCCCGCTCCGCTCCGGCTCCGACACCGGCTCTGGCTTCGACTCGGCTCGGATCCGGCTCGGATTCGACTAAGATTCTGCCACTATTTTAATAATTGTTTAGTACGTTTCTGGGCAATAAATTTTTCATCTAAAAATTATTTCTGAAAAAAATTTATACCCAGGATCTGGCTCGGCACCGGCACCAGCACCAGCTCCGGCTCCGGATTCCGGTTCCGTCCGGCTTCGATTCCATTTATTTGACCTGAGTAAAATCCGAAGAATGGGTGAGGGGTTGGGAATATGAAAAAAAAATAGATTTTCTAATAATTATAAGTAAAACTTTTTTTTAACCTCTAAGCCAACCTGGAATTACAATTTTGACTGGAATTGAAATTTTTTAGTTCGACACCTCTCTAAATAAATTTCTGTATCTAAAAAACCATTTAGAATTTCTAAAAAATAATTACACCATGATGTTCAGGAAGAATTTTTTCTAATAATTAGAATAATAAAAAAAAAAAGTCAAATTTTGATTGACTTCAAAAGTAGAGGGTCCGAGATAAAGTTCTCGCCCTATTGATGGACATGACATGATATGATTATATATGTATGTCTTACATCTTACATTCTCTCCCAGTCAGGCTTACGAGCCTGTCAGTGGGGCCAACCTCCGCTTCCATCTTGTTCTATCCATCACGATCCCATCCGCCATCAGCTCATCCATTGCACCCGGTGTCTCCTTAATTAATCTTCCACTGTGTCTCTCCATCTCTTCCGCTGTCTTCCTCTCGGCCTCACTCCCTCCGGTCTCCACCTCCACCTCCACCTCCTGCTGGCACTCTCTCTCCCTGCATCCTCTCCAGGTGTCCCCACCATCTCAGTTTGGCTGCGTCCACTTTATTCATCATGGGTTTTCACACCCACGCTGGCTCCAATCACTGTCTCGTTTTCTCATTCCTGTCTCTTCCGTCTTTCCTTAATCACCGTCCTCAAACACATCTCATTCTCCGCGTGTCCTGAATTCTACTCCTCTCTCTCCCTGTCATGCTCCATGTCTCCCGCCCCATACAACAGTATTGGTGTCAACACTCCTTCGTATATTTTGCTCTCTTCACCTCTTTGCTCATATATTTATCTTTCAAGATGGGGTATATTGCTCTTACAGTCCTGCTATACGCTCAATTCCTACTCGTAGTTTTCTTTGCACACCCCCTTCTCTTCAAAATGTGCTCTTAGGTATTTACTATCTGTCCACATTTTCATCTCTCTACCGTCAACCTCCACTATCAACTCCCTCTTCCTCCCCCTACTTATACGCATTATTCTGTTTTCTCCACATTCATATTTAATCCAGCTTCTCTCAATTTTTCTGCAACACACGCACCATTAGCCTCAACCTCCTCACCATCTCCACTCCAACGCGCCAAATCACCTTGCGTATACCATGATATCTCCGTCAATCTCCTCTAAACTCTCCTTTACAACCTCTTATGACTGTGTCCAAATACGCTATAAAGTATCGGCGACAACACACTACCCTGCCTTACTCAAGTTTTTACCTCAAACCATTCTTCGTTTTTATATCCTGTTCTTACCTTACTTATGCCATTCACGTATGTACTTCTTACTACCTGCCTATCAGACTTGAATAATTTAGGATTTGACCTAGCAGATTACTTTTTCCCGCTTGCCAAAGAATACTTCCAAAGGGTAAATACCTTAATTAATACCTAATAGTATATTATTGTAAAAATAATTTGATATACCACTACAGTTTAATACAAAATATGTTATTTTTTTTTTATAAATACAGCTTATTAAGGCCTAACTTTTTATATTTTTCAAAAAGAAGCAAGTTCAAGTACACGAACGAACAGAAGTTAAGACTCATTGAGCGGGCACAAATCACTATCTTTTTTTATCTTCAAGCGACCAATAAGAATGAGAATACAGCAATAAGAATAGAACATGTTAAATATACTAAAACGGGAATAATAACGTGTAATGGAATAAAACACATTTTTGAGCAATTGAGAGGAAGCGTTTTAAGAAAATTTGGAAAAAAAGTTTATCTGTTATCGATAAATCGAATCTAAATACAATTTAAAATCGTAAGAAAAATTTTAAACCGTAAATAATTAAGGTAACGTTAACGTTTGTAGGGGAAATTTTAGTCGTTAACGTTATTCAACAAATATGTAATCGTTATAGTCCGTTAACTATCTTTTCGAATTAAACGGAAGTCATTAAAAGTTAACGAAAAAATTAACGGTTAATTAACGGTTTTTAACGCTTAACTCGTTAATGCCCACCTTTGTATTATATATATATATATATATATATATATATATATATATATAATAATATATAATAATATATTAATATATATATATAATATATATATATATATATATATATATATATATATATATATTATATATAAATATAATATATATATATATATATATATATATATATATTATATATATAATATATATATATAATATATTTATATATATATATTATATATTATATATATACGGCGTTTGTTTGGTTTAAATCATCTGGTTTAAATCAATGGATTTTTTGCATTAAAACCAAGTAAAAAGATCAGTTTTTTTAAATTGTATGTAATAATAAGGAATAATGTCTGTGCAATAATAATAAAATAATAATAATAATAATCATATAATAATAATAATAATATAAATAATAATAATAATAATAATAATAATACTAATAATAATATAATAATACATAATATATAATAATATAATATAATAATAATAATAATATTAATAATAATAATAATAATAATAATAATAATAATAATAAAATAATAATAATAATGATAATAATAAGATAATAATAATAATAATAATAATAATAATAATAATAATAATAATAATAATAATATATAAATAATAAATATAATTAATAATAATAATAATAAATAATAATAATAATAATATAATAATAATATAATAATAATAATAATAATAATAATTTCAATTCAATTAACAAAAAAATTATTCAATACATAGAAAATACAATTTAGTCATAATAACAAAGATGACATACATTTTATATTATATGTCAAATATTAACCAATAACAAATATAATCAATTCAATTCATTCTAACCAAATTTATTATATAAGTAAAAAAAGGCGAAATAAATTGCAACACAGTATTGTGTCCTTTGAAACCAGAAATACATTTAAACAAAAATTAGCCTCAAATAATTAAGAACAATAATAAGAATAATAAAATAATAAATAATATAAACAATAATGATAATAATAATAATAATAATAATAATAATAATACGATAATAATAATAATAATAATAATAATAAATAATAACAAAAATTGCAGAAATAATAACCATCGATAATGAGAATAATAATAATAATAATAATAATTATATTAGCAATAAGAAGAATAATATAATAATAATAATAATAATAATAATAATAATAATAATAATAATAATAATAATAATAATAATAATAATAATAATAATAATAATAATAATAATAATAATAATAAAATAACAATGGACGATCCAAAAATTTTGACTTTTGTCTGTTAAAATGATAAAAAAATGTGTTTCTTATGGAGTTTTGTGCGCTGATTCCGAATTTGCATACCATTTTGTTGTAACGGGCAGGGTTTTTTGTAATACGAAATTAAAAATTTAATATTGTTATAAAATGATAAGCTTTAGTTAATTTACTCACCTATATACTTCTGCAATTTAAAATGTAGATTTTGAAAATTTTCTACTGTAGTTTGCTTGAGGAACATCCCTTTTAAGTCCCCAACAATAGTCTGCAAGCATATTTGGATTTCAATTTCCCTGATAACGTTTTTCGATAGTTGAAATATCTTGGTGGAATCACTCACCATGCTCATCGCTTATAGCGCCTAGATTGCAGTTAGGAAAAAAGTCCAAGTGTGAATGAAGGAAATGTATTTTTAGGGACATGTTACATCCCATTGCTTTATAATTTCGAAGGAGTTCGGAAACTAGTTCTTCATAGTTGTCGGCCTTAATATTGCCTAGAAACCCAGTTATGACCTTTTTAAAGGATCTCCATGCAGGTTTTTCAATATTATTCAAGCTTTCATCAAAGTGATGGTCCTTCATTAGCTCCCTTATTTGT
>JABUQX010039290.1:27500-29324 GCA_015478945.1 Trachelipus rathkii
TATTTATAGAGATATCACGTATAACATTTATATTTGCAATTATCCTATATTCTAGTAAAATTATATATATATATATATATTAATATATATATATATATATATTATATATATATATATATATAATATATATATATATATATATTATTAATATATATATATATAATTATATATAATATATATATATAATAAATATATAGTTATATATATATATATATATATTTATATATATATAAATATATATATTCCACTAAAGTTCATTTCCTATCGAGACTGACAATATATATATATATATATATAATATATATATATATTATATATATAATATATAATATATATATATATATATATGATATACTATATATATATATAATTATATCTTATAAATTATTTATTATATATATATATTTTGGCCCTTTATTGTTTTACGACTCCGTCAGCTTTGATTTTTTGTTTTGGTTTTTTTTTAAACTATTGCTAGTATTCGTCGTTGACTGTGTATTTCATTGACACGATCAAAAGTTTCTTGCAACTTACTCTATTATGATTGCAGACTGTTATCCGGGAAATTTAAAAATTGAAATAATCTCGAAAAAGTACGACAGCTTACAGAAAAAACCAATTGCATAATTTGAAATCGCGTGATAAAGCTTATTATAAAATGTAAAAAAAAAAAAAAAAAAAAAAAAAAAAAAAAAAAAAAAAAAAAATAGGGCCCTATATTTTTTTTATAAATGAAATATCTCGAAAAAAGTACGACACTTAAAGAAAACCAATTACATATTTGGAATCAGCGTATAAAGCTTATTACAAAAATGTAAAACAAAAAATTAATAAAAAAAAATAAAAAATAAAAAATAAAAAAAATTAGGGGGCTCGAGCCGACGGGGGACAAAAGGGGGAACGTTTTCCATACCCCGTAGGGGAGGGGCGGAGGAACCCCCGCGACACCCAAATACCAAAGAGCGGGGGTTCCGGAGACCCTCCCCGGAGGGGGGGAAATAGTCCTACCCTGTCGTAGTTCCCCGGAAGGCCAAGAGACCCCGACTCCTGCCATCTTTTCGGTTTACCCTTGGGTATTCCTTTAATTAAAAAAAAAAAAATTAAACTGACGGAGTCGTAAAACGTAACTGGTCCTATATATTTTTGAATCATGTTTTTCACCCCTTAAATTGACTGTTAGGATCATATACTAGAAATATATAAAAAAAAAACAAAAAAAAAATTAAAACTGACGGAGTCGTAAAACAGGTCGGTCCCTAATATATATATATATATAATATAATATAATATTATATATATATATATATATTATAAATATCTGAAAGTATATATAATATATATATATATATATTATATATATATAATATTGTTAGTACCATTCCTTGAGAAATGACTTTAGTGGAATATTCTTCGCAGGTTTAATATAGTCAAAGAACAAATAACAGATGAAGAAGATTCATTTTAAATTTCATTTCTAAAAGCGGCACATAAAATTGCCTAATATGTCTCTCAATATCACATAAGACGAACAAAGCTTTATTATTATTATTAATTATTTTATATTATTTTAATTTTAGTAAAATAATATTATTATATTATTATTATTATTATTATTATTATTATTATTATTATTATTATTATTATTATTATTATTATTATTATTATTATTATTATTATTATTATTATTATTATTATTATATTTTATTATAATTATTATTATCATGACGTTATTAGACAATTACTTTTGAGCGTTGTCCAATCGTTCTTAACTATTCTGAGAGAATAGTAGTAAGTAGTAAGTAGTAGTAAGTTAGTTAGTAAAGG
>JABUQX010039291.1:0-29706 GCA_015478945.1 Trachelipus rathkii
TGTGTTATTATAATTTGCTCATAAATAGCGGCTCGGTGTTGTGAGAATTTCAAATCAGTGAGTTGCAGCTACTGGAAAGGAAATATTATTATTCCTACGTTTTATACCCATTGCTCTCCGAGAGGCGCCAACTGCAGAAAGAGATTCTCGTCGATGGAAATGTTCTCGACCTGGATAAGTTTGTGACGATCCAAAAATTAATAAGGGCGGATCCCAACCTTCTGACAAATCCAGTCGAGTATTTGCTGCAGGAGCCCTACAATGATTTTAAGCTTAAGATTCCAAGCGCCATAAAATTTACGTTCCGGGGAGACCAAATACTCGAAGACGGCGCTAATTTTTTTGGTAGTTTAAATAACGGGTATAAACATTTGAAAACCCTAATATTAAATCTAGAAAGCTTTGTAAATTTTAATAGAGCGATTAGAAATGCGAGGCCATTAATCAAGATTGAAACGCTAAAATTAATTATGGAGGATATGCACGACAACGAAGGAAAAATCGACATCCCTAAATTGTGGGAAATTTTCCCGAACGTAATTGACTTCCAAATAAAATGTCAAAGGCGTATACTATTTAATAAAGATAATGATTATGCGCTATTTGAGTTTAAAAAATTCCCAGAAGGAGATTCAAAAATATTAATAATGGATTATCTTGATTTCCTTGAAGAAATGTGGGATTTTTTATCATCCCGTGACCCAATAAATAAAATCAGCTTATGCTTAGACGTCAATTGTGGCATCATTAGGGTCGATTTCGATAAGCTAATTCGCCTACTCTATAAAGCCAGTCCCAGCACCACACTGGAAATAATTTTGCATTTTTCGTTTTGTGAACGATTACTCAAGCAATGCGATCCGCCTCCGCTGATTAATGATCGTTTGGAACCAGAAAAAATTATAAATAGTTCTTTTATGCTAAAAAATCTCGTTTTAGCTGCTGGCGTTGAAGAAGTTACCGGCGTCGAATGTCGAGAAAATTTTGACCTCAAACATCGCAGATTGTTCGAATGGAAACTGCAAACAGAGTGGGATTACGAGAATGAGAATAACTTCTCCAATAATCTCGTTAGATATGAGACAGGCTCGGTTAAAAAGCACCAATTAGACCATATATATTCTACATTATCTCGTTTTTTAAAAATGTTCATTTGTCAATTTTCATTTTATAGCGCCAGACCTTATTGCTATTGTAATCGACATAAAGGGAAGAAATGGATGCGGTTTCGTCGTCAACTACAAGCACTCATCGATGAAACAATGCCCGATTCACAAGTTAAAGTAAACGGATTAAAAAATCCGCATAAGAAAATAAAAGCGGATGACGGATATTTCGCCTTTCAACGGGATGATAAATGACTCAAAGCAATACTTTAAATACTTTCAAAAATCTTCACATCTTTTTTAACTTTTCAATGTAAAAATATTCAAATAACATATATTCTTTTTTTTACTAACAATTCACTGCAGAATCAAAAGTTGTGTTTACGACAAAGGTTTGAATAAAAAAAATTTAAAATATATAGTTTTATTTTTCATCACTCCTATAATTTTTTTTATTAAGTAAGATTTGTCATCGCTGTAGCTATCTTTCGAATCCTCCTTCGTGCGTCTATGCGCGCGCGTGTCTTTCGGACGAATCGAAAGATCTCACGAAAAATTTCTCGTACCGTTAATAAAAATGAAACGAACGAGTGAACCACGATTTTTCTTTCAGACGGTGACTTCCAAAACCCCACCTGCCTGTTTAAACCGCCTACATACTACCTATCCCTATCCCGTCCCGTCGAAAATAAATATCCTCGTTCTTTCCTGGTTCGATACATCAATAACGCCTTAAAAAAAAATTTTTTTAACCGAGTAAAAGAGAAAGAGAGAAAAAAAGAGAAGCGCGCGCGCGAGTGGAGTAAGGTACTACGGCAGAACGTGCCCACCAAACTTTTTACCATTGTTTTAGCTATCTTCGACCCCTCTTCCAGCGTTCGTGTATCGTGTGTCGCGCGTTTGTCGTGTTGTTAATCGAATACAAAAAAATAATACAGCGCCATCGAGACAATCATCCGCCATTATTCGAACGAGCTTGAGAACAAACCTCAATCGATCGGTCCTGCATCGTTTATATAAAAAGAAATAAAAATAAACGGACGGACACCGTACTCGGTCGCCCAGGGAATGAATTCTGCAATGAAACGCATCCTAATGAACAAATGCGCGATCGCAAAAATCTTCACCGGGATGCGTTCATGTACAGTAAAGAAAAATATACGAATATGGCGAATGATTCATCGACGGCGCGATATATTTTCTTTCTATTCGATCGTTTTGTGTTTGTCGTTTGGTTGGTTGGTTCGAGTGACTGAGATTTGTTTGGGAGGAATCTCAAGATATTACCGGCTCCACGACGGGGACTTACGATGACAGGGAGCCCGTGAGCGTCCGTCCTCATCAGCGTTCGAAACCTGTAAGTGTGATAGTGTCTGTTATGCGAGTGTACTGTTTAAAAGCAAAAGGTGGTAATAGTAGAAGAAGTGGAAATCAGGGTTTTAAAAGAGTCGGAAAAAATGTGTAATCGCGAACCCCTGGGCACGCTCGTAAGGTATCGGTCGATATATTTTATTTTAAGGGACAGGACAGTCGGAGAGAGAAGAACAAAGAATCGACCGATCCGCTAATCTAACCTAAACTAACGCTATTTGGAACGCTTCGGACAAATTCTCACCCTCGGATAGAAGAACGCTAAAACCATTTTTTCTATAATATTCGCTAGCTAGCTTGCTATCCGGCCGGCTTTCGAGAGAGGAAATGGATAAGCAATAGCATTTTCCTCCCTCGATAAAATTTTAAGAAACCGAAAGGAAGGAAGAAAGAGAGAAAGAATGCGCGCGAGCAAGGTACTACGGCAGAACGTCCGTACCAAAGTTTTGTCATCGCTTTAGCTATCTTCGACCCTCCTGTGTGTGTGTTTGTGAATGTGTCTCGTTCTTCGATCGAATAGAAAGAAAATATGACCACGATACCGTAAAGATTCGCCTTTATTCGAACGAGCTCGCGAACCGACCTCGGTCGATCGATTCGTTCCGGCTCGTTTATATAAAAAAAAATAATAAAATAATAAGACGGACGATAGGCTCGGTCGCCCATCGAACGAACGTCGCAATAAAACGCATCCCGACGAACAAATGCGCGGACGCGAAAATCTTCGCCGGGATGCGTTCATGTACGGAAATGAAAAATAGACGAATAAGGCAAATCTTCGGTAACGCGATATATTATCTTTCCATTCGATCGATGATCGATCGGTTTTTGGTGTCGTGAATGAGATTGTTTCGGAGGGATGCGAAGATATTTCCGGGCTCCACGACGGGGACGTACGATGACAGGGAGCCCGTGAGCGTCTCGAAACCTGTAAGTGTGATAGTGTCTGTTATGCGAGTGTACTGTTTAAAAGCAAAAGGTGGTAATAGTAGAAGAAGTGGAAATCAGGGTTTTAAAAGAGTCGGAAAAAATGTGTAATCGCGAACCCCTGGGCACGCTCGTTAGGTATCGGTCGATATATTTTAATTTAAGGGACAGGACAGTCGGAGAGAGAAGAACAACGAATCGACCGACCCGCTAATCTAACCTAAACTAACGCTATTTGGAACGCTTCGGACAAATTCTCACCCTCGGATAGAAGGAGAAGCTGCTATCTATCGGAGGACTAACTAACTACTAACGGTGTCATCGTCGTCGATAGACCGCATCCGACGCTCGAAAGTGCGGCTAGACCAGTCGTAAACGGACTTTTAAAATACCCTTTCGAGGTACTCGATCGTATGTCAGATGGCCGTTTACCGACTCCTCTCATCGATCGGAATAGGGTATATCAAAGTATAGGACGCTATGATCAAGACGGGCTGTTAGTGACCGGCCGAACAACATAGTACTTCTACGATGATAAAGACTTTCCGACCGAATCAAAGAGGGAGGCCGCTTAGCGGCTATCGAACGTCGTTTGGTTGAGAAATAGGGAAATGAAGCGGAAGAGGTTTCCGCGTGAATGTGTGTTTGTGTGTGTGTGTGTGCGTGAATGTGTGTCTGGGTTATCCGTCGCGTGTTTTTGTTTCTTCTGCAGCGCCTGTAGGGAAAAAGTTTTGCATATACATTAGTAAATAAATGGTCCTTAAATCTAAAAAAAATAAATAAAAAAAAACAATCGGTAAACCTTATATAAAAAAAGTGCCTTAAATCTAAAAAAAAACACACACAAACCGGATGGATAAAAAAACATAAAGAAAATCGCGATTTTACCTCAATTCGCGGTGCGAACCGCTTTCAATTTTAAAACCAAAAAAAAATTTGCCAGTAAAAATACCGTACTGTACTCGCAATTTTTCATTCCGGAAAAAAACCTGACGTTAATAACGGGACGAACCGTCCGCTTTCCCAAGCGCCCTCATCTAACCCTTCTGGATATCGGAAAGAAATTTAGATAGTCGTTCGCCGGTTACATTATTAACGCTAAAACCATTTTTTTCTAGAATATATTCGCTAGGTAGCTAGCTAGCCGGCCGGCTTTCGAGAGAGGAAATGGATAAGCAACAACATTTTCCTCCCTCGATAAAATTTTAAGAAACCGAAAGGAAGGAAGAAAGAAAGAAAGAATGCGCGCGAGCAAGGTACTACGGCAGAACGTCCGTACCAAAGTTTTGTCATCGCTTTAGCTATCTTCGACCCTCCTATGTGTGTGTTTGTGAATGTGTCTCGTTCTTCGATCGAATAGAAAGGAAATATGACCAAGATACCGTAAAGATTCTCCTTTATTCGAACGAGCTCGCGAACCGACCTCGGTCGATCGATTCGTTCCGGCTCGTTTATATAAAAAAAAATAATAAAATAATAAGACGGACGATAGGCTCGGTCGCCCATCGAACGAACGTCGCAATAAAACGCATCCCGACGAACAAATGCGCGGACGCGAAAATCTTCGCCGGGATGCGTTCATGTACGGAAATGAAAAATAGACGAATAAGGCAAATCTTCGGTAACGCGATATATTATCTTTCCATTCGATCGATGATCGATCGGTTTTTGGTGTCGTGAATGAGATTGTTTCGGAGGGATGCGAAGATATTTCCGGGCTCCACGACGGGGACGTACGATGACAGGGAGCCCGTGAGCGTCCGTCCTCATCAGCGTTCGAAACCTGTAAGTGTGATAGTGTCTGTTATGCGAGTGTACTGTTTAAAAGCAAAAGGTGGTAATAGTAGAAGAAGTGGAAATCAGGGTTTTAAAAGAGTCGGAAAAAATGTGTAATCGCGAACCCCTGGGCACGCTCGTTAGGTATCGGTCGATATATTTTATTTTAAGGGACAGGACAGTCGGAGAGAGAAGAACAACGAATCGACCGACCCGCTAATCTAACCTAAACTAACGCTATTTGGAACGCTTCGGACAAATTCTCACCCTCGGATAGAAGGAGAAGCTGCTATCTATCGGAGGACTAACTAACTACTAACGGTGTCATCGTCGTCGATAGACCGCATCCGACGCTCGAAAGTGCGGCTAGACCAGTCGTAAACGGACTTTTAAAATACCCTTTCGAGGTACTCGATCGTATGTCAGATGGCCGTTTACCGACTCCTCTCATCGATCGGAATAGGGTATATCAAAGTATAGGACGCTATGATCAAGACGGGCTGTTAGTGACCGGCCGAACAACATAGTACTTCTACGATGATAAAGACTTTCCGACCGAATCAAAGAGGGAGGCCGCTTAGCGGCTATCGAACGTCGTTTGGTTGAGAAATAGGGAAATGAAGCGGAAGAGGTTTCCGCGTGAATGTGTGTTTGTGTGTGTGTGTGTGTGCGTGAATGTGTGTCTGGGTTATCCGTCGCGTGTTTTTGTTTCTTCTGCAGCGCCTGTAGGGAAAAAGTTTTGCATATACATTAGTAAATAAATGGTCCTTAAATCTAAAAAAAATAAATAAAAAAAAACAATCGGTAAACCTTATATAAAAAAAGTGCCTTAAATCTAAAAAAAAAACACACACAAACCGGATGGATAAAAAAACATAAAGAAAATCGCGATTTTACCTCAATTCGCGGTGCGAACCGCTTTCAATTTTAAAACCAAAAAAAAATTTGCCAGTAAAAATACCGTACTGTACTCGCAATTTTTCATTCCGGAAAAAAAACCTGACGTTAATAACGGGACGAACGAAAGTCAAAATTTCTTTCCGAATATCGTCTCCCTCCCGTCCGCTTTCCCAAGCGCCCTCATCTAACCCTTCTGGATATCGGAAAGAAATTTAGATAGTCGTTCGCCGGTTACATTATTAACGCTAAAACTCATGTATTTTATTGTCTATTGAATATGAGTTCGCTGAGGTTGTAGCTAGCAGTAGCCGACCCTCCGGCTTCGAGAGAAGGAGTAATGGACTATGGTTTTCAATCCAACCATTTTTCCTCCCTTCGACTTAAAATTGTGTAAGAAACGATATGGAAGGAAGAAAGAAAGAAAAGAAAAGAGAGTGCTGCAAGCGCGAGCTATAGGACTTTACGAGCGCACGGAGATCGTACTCCACGTACCGAAACGGTTTTGTTATGCGCCTCTAGAGCTATTCTCTTTCGTACCCTCCTATTGTTGTGGATGTTTGTGAATGTGGTCTGGCGCTTCTTATTCGTATCGAGAGTATGATAAGTGAATAGGAGAGCCGATCATCTCCGCTAATGGATTCTCCTTTAGTCGAACGAGCGTCTGCGCGTAAACGCGACATCTCCGGTCGAAATCGATTCGTATTCCGCGACTACGATACTTATATGAGTTATAAATTAATATCAATAATTATATAATTGAATAAGATCGAGACGGATATGATACATCCTGCCCGGCTCGCGGCTATGCGAACGAACGTTCCGAGTTCATACCAGATACAGCGCCAATGCGCTCGCACGGAAACATTGTCTGCGGGACGCGCAAAGGTCTCGCTGACGGTATGCGTTGTTCATATCTGTATCGATTGACAGGGGAAAATATAACTCAGGGAGCCGAATAATGCGAGGGTCTCAGTGTGGAGGAGGAGCGCTTACGCGATAATATCTAGGCTCTTCCGACTTTCGATCGATTGATTCGATTCGCCGATTTTTTGGCCGTGTGCGGTGATATGAGTATCGTTCTCGTGTACGGGAATGCGAGAGCATGACTTTCCCAGGCATCACCCAACGACGGGACCGCCTACGTCAGTGACAAATATAGGCGAGCCCGCTGAGCGGCTTGGCGTCCTCATGGCATTGTAGTCTGAGAACGCTGTTAAGTGGTAGCATTAGTTGCTCTGATTATGGCGATGTGACACTAGATTTAAGAAAGCATAAATGGTGTGTTATATACGTCACGACCAGATACGTGTGGACACACAGTCAGCGTGTCTTAAGAAAGAGTCGGGGGTTACAATAGTGTGTTCGCGCTATCTTCCTCGAACTCCAATCAGACACCTGGCTGACGACTGAATTGCCTCGTTTAGTATCCGGTCGATATATTTTAATTTAAGGGACAGGACAGTCGGAGAGAGAAGAACAACGAATCGACCGACCCGCTACTCATAAGTTGCTAGAGCGCGATACGCTCAACTGTCAATATGTAGGAACGCTTACGCAACTCAACCTCGGATAGAAGGAGAAGCTGCTATCTAATCGAGGACGAGAGTAACTACTACCGGATGTCCATCGTACGTCGATAGACCGCATCCGACGCTCGAAAGTGCGGCTAGACCAGTCGTAAATGGGACTTTTAAAATATCCATGGCCTTACCTTCGAGTAGACTACCGACGCTCGTGGATCGAGTAATGCCGTAGGTACCGCAGGCGGCTCTCATCGGATCGGAACTACGGGTAATATGTAATACTAAATGGGCATAATGGAAACGCTTATTGATAAGACTGGTCGTTCAGTGAGATCCGGTCTCTAGATCTAATAGTTACTAGTCTAACGATGATTAATGAACTTTTGCTCGAGCCACCACACTTGGGCAGATGTCAACCAAGAGGCGAGGCGCGCGTAGCGGCTACCAGAACGTCGTTCTGGTCATATGCAAGAAGAGTAGTTGTAACATGAAGCGTACAGAGCCGTCTTTGCCGGCGTGAAACTCGCTAGTGGGTTTTGGCATGCGTGACATGTGGTGTTTCGTGGGATTATGGCTGGCGGGCTCGTCGTCAGTTTTGTTTCTTCTCCGCAGTCAGGCCTGTAGGTGTAACAGAGTTTTGCACTATACATCTAGGAAATTCATGAAATGGTCCTAATTAACAATCTAAAAAAATAAGAATAGAACAAAAAAATAGCAATCTGTGTTGTAAAGGGGCGGGTTCTTTATACGCGATATATCCAACAATAAGTGCTATATATCTAAATAGGAGATATCAGCGAGCAGCACGAGACCTGGCATTGATCAAAAATACATAAGGTAATTCTGCTGATTTACCTCAATTATTCGCGTAGTCGCAATCGCTTTCAATTTTTATATAAACGCAAAAAAAATTTCATGCCAAGTATAAAAAATACTCGGACTTGTACTCGCAATTTTAATTTCATTTCGCGTGGAAAAAACAATGACGTTAATAACTAAACGGACGTAAAACGAAAGTCAAAATTTCTTTCCGAATATCGCTCCCTCCGTCTGTTTATAACCGCTTTCCCAAGGCGTTGTAATTCCCATCATTCTACTAACTCAACTTCTGATAGTATTCACCAGAAAGATAAATTAAAATAGTCGTTCGCAGCAAAAAAAATCGCTGAATACTAGCTAAAACTCTATTTTTTTTATTATTATTATTATCAGCCAGATGCGTCCCGCAATCTCTTCCGGCTTTCAAGAGAGGAAATGGATAAGCAACAACATTTTCCTCCCTCGAGCTATATATTTTACAGAACCGAAAGGAAGGTAAGAAATAGAAAGAAAGAAAAGAATGCGCGCGAGCAAGGTACTTGGCTACGGCAGAACGTCCCGTACCAAGTTTGTCAATTCTGCTTTAGGCTAGTCTATCGTAACCTCCTATGTGTATAAGTTATTTTGATGAAATGTGTCTTCGTTTCCTTTCGTCATCGGAATAGAGAAGGGTAAATATGACCAAGATATCAACTGTAAATGATTCTCCTTACTATTGAAAGAGCTCGCTCGAACAATAAACGTAATGGTGCATCTGCGCAGTCGCTATATGCTACGTCCTTGTATGCTCAGTTTAAGTAATAAAAAATAAAATTAATTAAAAACTAAAATGTAAGACGGACGATAGGCTCGGTCGCCATCGAACGAAACCGTCGCAATAAAACGCCTTCCCGATGAACAAAATGTACGCTGAGCTAACTGGTTTAGCTAGCGAAAAATCTAATCGCCGAGATGTCCGTGAATTCACTGGTATACTGAGGAAATGAACAATAGACGAATGGTGCAGTACATACATCTTAACCGCCAAAATACCAATAGCGCGAAGTATATTATCATCTTTGGTCTCTATACATTGATTCGTAATGATCGATCGGTCTTCTTTTGGGGTCAGATGTAATGAGCATGCTCTTGTCTTACGTTTTGCAGTTTAAGGTGAGTCAATTGGCGAAAATATGGACCTTTTAGTGATTGGCGGGACGCGGCTAGCGATGTGTGGACGTAATACAATTGACAGCGCAGAGTCCCTGAATTCCTCTTCAGTAAATATTTAAAATTCATTTTATTTTTTTAATTATAACTATTGCTTGGATTATATACTTCTGTAGCATAGAGTTTAGTATGTTACTCACTTATAAATATACCTTCAATGTGTTATAATTATTTGCGACGTTCAACCCAAATATTTGACAAATTGATTTGTAGTAATGTTTATCTATTACTGATATTATGTATGAAAATTCAAATACATGATATTACTAGAGATACGTATTTTATTTTTATCATATCTAAAAATTCTAAGAGGAAACCTTGATATATAAAAACTTACTGGATGCACGATAAATCGTTTTGTTTCGGTTTACATACGGGGATCCACTTTCACCTCGTACGTTGCAACCTGTCCATTGCTCGCTCATTACATTTCCTCTTATGCGTTGGGGGCGTCCTTCCTACTTCTATTTTTCCGTTTTCGGGTCCGAACCTTTAAGCAGCGATTTAAAGCCCACCTGTTCTTTCAGCTTCTCCTTTCCTTGTGCCCACGACAATTCTTCTTCACCCAAACTTACAGTGTCACGTTTTATCTGTTTTTTCACCTAAATTTTGTAATTGCTTATAAACTGCTTTCATTCATATATTTATCAGTAGTATAAGTCAGTGCGTCGTTGCCATGTCCGGGTATTTTTAGCCCCATTTGGTCTTATTTGAATAGTAATATTTTTTCGTCACAAACATTATCATGCAATGATATATTTTCCCGAGCCTCTCATCACTGCTACATCATCTTTTATCTTCATCTTGTGAGCATTTTGAAAGAAAAACTTTTCATAATTTTATTGTCTAAGACGGATAAGAATCATCTTTGCAATCTGCTAGAACAGTCACAGCGTAACGTACTTAGCAAGATATTTTCATCCACAAAGTGTGATCGCTTCTAAAAAAATGCCTTGATATTAAACAATCGTGTCATTGTCTTTCCTCACTTTTCCCTCCAACCCCTGTTTCCTTAATATTAATCCGACATGCCGACCCAAGAATAAACTGACTCACAGATGGGGCGGCTTGCGCGCTCTTGTTGTATTTTTTGGCGGTGTAGACAAATTTATGGGCGATATCATGAGCTTAAATGAATATATTTGAGAGATTTACTTATTATTGGGATACAATTTTGAGTTTTCAGACTTACGGGTGGGGGCCACGACTTTAGTTTTTGGCCGGGAAACGAGTTTTTATTTCCACCTCAAATCTAAAAAGTTTTATTCATTCATACCAGACGAACTATCAAAATACAACTAGGGACCTGACGACAGTAAAATATTTCCTAGAGATGAGTGCAAAGCATCCTTTAGCGCGGCCTTGACACGTACAGTGCTTCTCTTAATCGTCCTGCCCTTTTCTCACCCTTTTGTCCGTTCTTAGCTCTTTTATAGTTTCAACTATTCTTAGGGTGGTGGCTACTGGTTTCCCCGAAGCACGACCCTTTCCTTAAGAGACGATGAATACACGGATCGTCCGCTTGTGGCTATTCATACTTTCTTCGTATAATAAATCTGAGATTAATGCTATTTAGAAGGAGGTACCGGTCAAGCCATTAGCTTTTAGCGGGAAACGAATTTATTCAATATTTATGAATTACCATAAGAAAATAATATAAATAAATTTCATTATATTACTTGGTAATATATCTTTTGATTTTCCCACCCCTGCACAATAAATATACTTTAGGGTGGGGGTGCAAAGACTTTTCTCTATCCTAAAAATTATAAACAAGAAACTTAACTTAAAAAAATAAATATACTCCGAGACGAAGATTTCCTAAAATAGAACACCACACGTAAATGACTTTTTAATCCGTCTGCTATTTTTCTTCCGTCTTGGTCCTTCTATCCCTTAATTAACCAAGAATCATCCTAGGGCTAATACCGAAGCGCCTTTCTTTAATGAAGAGATAATTAATAAAACACGCTCCGCTCTTCGGACAACCACTATTGAATACATAAATCTGAGTCTGCATTTAGGGAGGCGGACGCCATTTAGCTTCTTCGGCGGAATACGAATTTTATTACAAATATTCTTTATGAAATTCCATACATAAATATAAATATAAATTCACATTTATATGGTGGGCTTCATAAATTTTCACTTTTTCGCATCATTTAGAGAGTGTGGACGCGGCCTTTGTTAAATTTTTTAGCGGGTAAATTAACTTTTATTTTCAAATAACAAAATTTTATCTAAAATATATTTATCATTTCTAACCTAAAAAATTTTAAAAGAAACTTTAAAAAAAAATACTCCGAGGTCGTAATAAATTCCTAAAATAGGATAACTAATACCTTTTTAGTTTTTGGCCGGGAAACGACTTTTTTTTTCAAGATATAACTGGATTTTACTTAAATATACATTTTTATTAAAATAAAAATTCTCTTTAAAAGAATCTTTAAAAAAACAAAGTCTACCCCTTCAGTCGAGAAAGCTTTACTTAAGAAGTAACACGCAGACGTAAACTTGTTTTTTATAATTTTCACTCACTAGCGCCTTCAATCCTCGTTCATCGCTCCAGTAACATCGTTATTGGTGCACCTAAGCCCGAAGTCAGCCATTTCTATCAAAGTAAGAATTTATAAAAACACGTCCCCGTTCACTACCACTACCAGTAACCAAAATAAACTCTCGTACTCTCCCAGTTCAGGTCAAGCGGCTAGTCAGTAGGCCTTAGTTTTTTATGGCGGGAAACGATTTATTTCAATATTATTTATATTGAATCATTAAAAATATATCATAAATATTACATATATTTATTTATATCAATTTTGATTTTCGTCTAACTTAGGTGTAGGGTGACAATCATCTGTACTAATTAGTTTTTTGCGCCGGAACGACAGTAATTCTCTTTGAGATAACAGATATTACTACAATATAGTTTTTTAAATGATAAAAAATGAAATTCATATAAAGAAACTTTAGTGAAAAATCTTCCGAGATGTATATGATTATGCCTAAATTATGAACATCCTAACCAAGTAATGCTTTTAATCGGTTTTTGCCTTTTTTTTTCTCACGCTTAAAACCTGTATCTACAATAATCCAACATTTCACTAGGTAGCTGCCGAAGCGCTCTTTATTTAAGTAGAGAATTAATATACAAACACTGTCCTGCTCGAGACATCTGGGTTATACTTTCTATAATATAACTTAGGAAGTCGCATTAATAGGAGAGGTCATCCGTGGGTACCAATTATGATTTTAGGGCGGTAGAAAATACTGAAAATTTTCAATCTAGATTCATGAAATTTTGAGAAACATCATAATAAGCACAATAAATTCATCTTACCAAAATATTTTTGAAATTTTCTTCTTTTTGCACATATAGGGCTTGGGTGGCGCGCTTTTTAGTTTATTCTGGTCCGCAAGGCCTCCTCTTTTATAGCTCCTTCCTCCAGAGTATGTTTGGGAGGCTATAATATTTTAAAAGAAATTGTATAGAAAATTAATGCAATTGAAGCGCAGTACCAAAACCGCCCCATTGTGATATTCATTATATTATCGTAGTCCATAATTTTTATATACTCAGATCGATACAATACGTTGACCCTCTTGTTTTTTCCTCATCCTATTTGACTACGCCTTCTCCTTCGTCTCCGCATCCTATGGACCGCCAAAGCGCCTTTCTTCAAAGAATTATAAAACACGTCCGCTCACTACCACTTCTAAAGTAAACTGACTCGCATTTAGGGCGGCTGCGCGCATATAGTTTTTGGCGGGAAAGCCTTTTTTTTCATACGTTCTATGAAATTAAATATATATACGTATATATATATATATCATATATCCTATATATATATATATATCTATATATATATATATATATATATATATATCTATACTATATATATATATATAATATATCATATATATAATAATATATATATATATACTAATATATAATATATATACTATATAAAATAAGTTTACTAACTATAGGAAAATTTACTTTTCTCACTTAGGGCGGCGACGCGCCTTTAGTTTTATGGCGGAAAACGATTTTTTTTTCAAGGCTTATGAAGCGCCTTTACTTTTTAGCGGGAAACAACTTTTTTTTTAAGAAAATAGTTTTCACTTAAATAATTTTTAGAGCTACATTCTACAAGAAACTTTAAAAAAAACTTACCCGATGCAAAAATTTCCTAAAATAGAAATCCACGACGTATCGTTGCTTTTTTTTCTCACCGCGCCTTCTCCTTTCGTCCAGCATCCTAATGGCCGCCGAAACGCCATTCTTCAGAGAGAATTATAAAACACGTCCGCTCACTACCACTTCAAAGTAAACTGACTCGCATTTAGGGCGGCGGCGCGCATATAGTTTTTGGCGGGAACGACTTTTTTCAACGTTTAATGAAATTTAATATATAATATACTATATATATATATATATATTATAATTATATACTATATATATATAATATAATATATATATATATAATAATATACTATATATATTATATATAATGTATATATATATATATATACTATATATATACTATATATATAATATATTATTATATATACTATATATATATATATATTTAGGCGGAGAAAAACTTTTTTTTAAGAAAATAGTTTTCACTTAAATAATTTTTTAATCTAATTGCACGTATCAGAAAACTTTAAAAAAAACTTACCCGAGGCAAAATTTTCCTAAAATAGAACTCCACGACGGTAACACTCGTTGCTTTTTTTTTCTCACCGCGCCTTCTCCTTTTCCGGTCCAGCATATATGGCAGCCGAAACCGCATTCTTCAGAGAGAATATAAACACGTCCGCTCACTACCGCACTTTCAAAAGTAAAACTCGACTCGCATTTAGGGCTGGCGGCGCGCATATAGTTTTTGGCGGGAAATGACTTTTTTCAACGATTGAATTTTACATATATATATATACTATATATACACCATACTATATATATATATATATATATATATATATATATATTAATATATACTATATATATATTATATATATGTAAATTACTAACTATAGGAAAATTTACTTTTCTCACTTAGGGCGGCGACGCGCCTTTAGTTTTATGGCGGAAAACGATTTTTTTTCAAGGCTTATGAAGCGCCTTTACTTTTTAGCGGGAAACAACTTTTTTTTAACAAATTAGTTTTCACGTACTTCATTTCTAGGCCTGCATTCTACAAGACAATTTAAAAAAAAACTTACCCGAGGCAAAATTTTCCTAAAATAGAACTCCACGACGTAATCGATGCCCTTTTTTTCTCACCGCGCCTTCTCTCTTCGTCCAGCATCCTATGGACCCGCTAAAGCGCCTTTCTTGAGAGAGAATTTAAAACACGTCCGCTCAGCACCCGCTTCCAAAAGAAACTGACTCGTCTTCTTCGGAATTCGTCTTTTTCATGAAGAAGATAGACTCGACAAATAATTTTCATTTTTTCTTCGCGCCTATTTCAATCAACAATCTTTAAAAAAAAAATTTACATAAATTTTATATCTTATATCTACCTTAAGATATGATTTTCATTTTTTAGAATTATAAAGAAAGGCTTTGTAATGTGGTGGCCCTGGGTTACGAAATCTTCTGTCTATTATATAAATTTAAGATACTTTTTCATTAACATTTTTATAAAATGGTTATATTTACATATCCTTACTTGTTGGATAGTTCACCGGTTAGGGAATCTTATTTCACGATCTGTGTTCACCCTGATTCTGTACGAGGTACTACGACTGGCATCCCCGTCACGTTCGATTATGGACAGCTGTCTATGCAGCTGTCTAGCTTAATTAAAGAGAGTGAAGAATTGACACAAATATATGACAGTTATATAAAGCGGTCTCCTGTCTTACTCTTGAGTCCAGCATTGAGCTCGTTTCACGACCGATGCGTTAGCGACGATGACATTGGGCATCTCTTCCGACTATATCATTGGTGCTATATGGCAGTTGCGAGGAGATCTCAGCATCTGTCATTCGCGCAGTAGCCATTGACATAATGGCTACCTAAATGAATTTTTTTTACAAATAACGGAAAATTTAAGAATGAGAGCAAACTCTTTTAAGACACCGACTATACCTGCGCACGGACAACAGACCTCTCTAAAATATTCTACCACTGCATCGAAATGTGTGGGTGTGATCGCCTAGATTCTTCTTTCTTCTCTCATACAGTATGACGTTCTTCTCTATTAGGTCCATCCAATCATTGGGCAGGCGCGAAGCTGTTTCTCTTCCTCATATATAGTATTTATAATTAAATTCAGCGTCGCCCGCTCGATGCAGCGACCGCTCCAAAATAAACAGACTGATCGTCTTCGCGGATATTCTGCCATAAGACTCCAGTGGTGGCGGTCTCGCGCATCGGACACTCAGCGAGCGGCCGATGCGCGATTACTCTGTCTATGACATGATATGATAGAATCGACGAGTGACTAATGAGTTTCCCTCTATATCTATTTTTCTATGGGGGCGAGCGTGCCATTTTCTTGCATTTCCACTCAATCGTATGGTTTAAACAATACTGACTAACCATATTATATCCTAACTAATCTTTTATAATCATTCTTGTGTCTACCAACTCAATTTCTTAATCATACTTCTTAAATATTGGGGATACGAGGCGAGAGCGTTCCTTAATTTTTGACATAATACTTATTTGTAATTTCGGTACTCTCTGACCACTCCACTATTATTATCTCCGCCTATTGCTGTACTGTTGAATATATTACATGTTGTATCTGTATCTTTTATCTTAAATAACGCCTACTTGTGTCTCTTTGGTGCTTTCTCTTTTCATCACGATGTTCTGACCTTTTTGGCGTCGCTGGACCCTGATTCCGATAGGATTGGACGAACCCAGACACTGCGTTTATTGGCGGCGGAAATGTCGAATGCGCGCTAGGGCGTCCCCCATGTCGTAACCCCCACCAATCTGCAAGTGGGTTACCTCTTTGCGCGAACGACTGCTCTTCTTATGAGTATGAGTAACTCTTCAATAACTATCGGTTCTCGCCTCATGGCATCTTCACTCACTTGGTTCGAAAATAAATCTTGATCTTTCTTTCTTTCGGTAATTTTATCGCAGCTCCCTCGAATTCAATATAAGTCGTCGACGTAATTTCACTGAAGGGCGATGAGCGTAAAGTCTCGTTAAGACGATAGACTGCGACTGAATAAATTGTCAATTTTTATTTACTGGCGGCAATTTCAATCATACGATATCTTCAAAAAATATACAAATATAAATTGTATAAATTTATCTATTAATTACTTTTAATATAGCATAATAATTTATTCAATTTTGAATTATATGGGAACAGCGTGTCACGTACTTTCATCGAAAAGAATATTAAATCACATAATTGCTCTAGCACCTAATTTAATCCAAATTTGTCTTATTAATAATATCCAGATTTTTACTTTAAATAAATCCATTTTAAATCTAATAATATTTACAGAAAAACTTTAAAAAAAACTCACCCCAAAGTGACGATAGATTCTAATGTGAAATGTGCCACGTACGAATTCGTTATGATATTTAATATTTCAAACATCCACTCAGCGCGACACGCGGGTACTCTTCCATTGCGTCCTTCAACTACGGGCCTAGTGACCTGCCTCGGGGCGACACCTTTCCTTGAGAGCAATCTTCTCTGAGTTACTCACCCGTCCTTAGCCCGGGTTCAGACTCACCCCATTATGCTTCTTCCAAAGGTAACTGATTCATTCTTTGGGAATGATCTCCGCGTCCATCATTCTGGTCCACGTTTGCGAGCGAGGTTGCGATGAGACCGAAACTTCGTTGTATAAGAGCACTTTGAACTCCCCGATACCTGTCCCGGGTCATATACCTGTTTCCAATTCCTTTTTCATTTCTGCCCGCATGCTTTAAGCGGCCGACACCAGTCACCTACGTCCGCGAGCTCTCCTTATTGATAAATCATATGTAGTCATGTTCCCGGAGCACCGGAGCGGTCTTGAGGAGGTTACTCTTCTTATATCCACGTGCATAATTACTTCATTCATGAAATATTCTGTGGCTGGCGGCGGCCGCGCTGTCGGGCGGCCTTTTCTGCTTGAGACGAGACCATGCATGAGTTATAACAGTTTCCCCCGAGTCTCCTTGCCTGAATGCCAAGCTTTCCGACGCTTCGGCTGGCTAATCCGTGAGAAAGCTTTGGTCTCACTTCTATTGAGTCTTTTATACACAGTATGTTAGAGTGATTACAGGTTTGAAAGTGCCTGACAAGTATGTCAGACGCAGAATATGCTTCTTTCTGAAATCCAAACACGGCTTTAACGCCTACTCGATCAGCTACGATAATTTATATAAAATTTCAGATATAACACTCCTCCATAGTCTCTCCTGACGAAATCGTTATTGCGAAATTTTTTTTCTTACTTCTTCCACCCTCTTGCGATCTATCATACCTATACTCACTTCGTTCCATAACATCTCTCATGGGCCGCTGAAGCGCCTTTCTTGAGTAGATATGAATTTTATAAATGATACGCATTATCTTCACAATTACCATGTAATACCACCTCTGCTCTTCAAGAAATTTAAACTGACTCTTTCATCTATCGAAATATCGTTTTATCCTCATATTCGCATAGTCCTTCAGTGTTATATAACGCGTAATCACGCGCGGCTATCAGTAGTTCTATAGTCGGCCCCCGACGTGGTGAACACTCATTCAGGAAGATAGATTCGTAATGATAAATATCTACTATTTTATATTTTTTTGGCGCCTTTTATTTACATCTATAATAATCACTAACTAATCCCTTTTAAAAAATGAAACATTCAACTCTTTAGCATTGTACTTTTTTTAATATTTTAATTAACTTCTCGTAAACCTCTCTCTAATGCTTCATTTCGTGCACGTCTAATTTGAACCGCTGTATTTCGAAACCATTGACCATTCTGCATTTATCTGTTATTTTTTTCAATCTAACTGGAATCATTATATATACAATAACTATATATAAAAAATTATTTTTGTTTTCATATTTAAATCCTTTACCGTTTCCGGCTGCTCGTTTCACTTTCTAACGGTACAGTCTGTTTTTCTACTCACATTATTCTACCTACCTCAATCCTGAGTTTCCATTATCGTTTACGTCACCGGGTATATACTTCCCACGGCTCGTTCAATATTATATACTTACGGTAAAAGCGAGTAGCTATAGCGTTCATCTAAAGCATAGTTTCAAAGTAGGTCCCATCTGCTCGTTATCATTTACGTGTGGCCGCTGCGGTCACCTTACGGGGGGTCCTGGCCTCCGAGCCGGCCGGTTGCTCCGAGGGCTGTTCACGAGGTCCGCGCAAGCGACGCATTTGAGATCCGTATGCCGGAGGCCGGAGGGTCGAGAGCGCCGCAATCACGCGAGCTTTTCTTTTGTCTTCTGCGGCATGATTCCTTGTAGAGTAAGATGGGAGAGAGCATCGTGGTGTGCACTGCTCTGTTGAACATGTTCATTCTACTCTTGCTTGTTCTGGCGTGAGTGAAAACATTTTCTTAATCCTCAGTGAGCCGACGGTAGACTTTTGGTCCTCTTTCTAAGGCTCCAGCCGTTCAATCTTCAGGGGAGTGTGTTTTGAGGAGAGAACTGGTCGTAAAATCTCGCTTTTACCAACACTTAGATTCAATACTTGTGTTTTTGACCGGTCGTTGGTTGGTTATTATGTACTAAATCATGAGTATACCAATCCTAACTCTGGAGGGGGGTTCCTGTGTAACGCCTTTGTCATAGAATTGCACGCCCCCTCAGGTGACCGGGGGGTTTTCAGTCTTGTTGGGTGGGGTGGGTTGGAAGAACCTTGTGACCCAGGGTGGCTGCCCTTTACGGGTTTTCTGCTCACACTTTGCAGTCCCCCACTCTTAGGTGTGGGGTCGGGGGACCTCGCCTTTTCCGTCGTGTACCATGTTGGAATTGGGGTGGTTTTTGGTGCCCCCCCTGTGCTAAAACTTCTGCGTGGCTGTTTTTTGGCCGCTTTTGTCCGTTTATCTTGTGTCCGCTTGTGCGGTGCCTGGGACCCACTGCTGGTGGGTCGTTGACATTTTGTTATACGGAGTTGTTTTCGGTAAGTGGTGCCAGTGTGGTTTTTCGTCCTGCGTTTCTGCTGACGCCCGGGTTCGGCGGGGTTTTAAGTTCCGTCGGTGCGGCCGAGGATTTACGTCGCTTGTGGGGCGCAGCCAGGTCCGGGGTCACTCTGTACGTATCTTCGGGGTAATGGTTTGTGGGGGGTTGTTTGTCTGATTCGTAATTAGTTCATAAACTAGGGACATTAAATCTCCGAAGCTTTGGACATTCCGGGGGCTGCCCTGTCCTTCTTTTGGGGTTTCCCCTTCTCTGCTGTAGTTTCTGGTCTGGTTGGTGGCTATGTTTTCATCTGTGTTTGGGCCCTCAGCCTGATCGGCCATCGGTCATCAGTTGGTTATTGGTGGTTGGGTGGGTCGCTTCTGCCTGTGAAGTTGAAGCAACAAAATGGGAGAGAATGGCGCCTGTGGGCCGCCTTTGTACCTTGCACTCGACGCGAAAGAGTTGTTTTTGTATGAGAACCTCTAAGCCGAAACGATTGTGCGGAATAATTGGAAGCGCCCATTTTTTATCTTAATTTACCGGGGGGGAGTGTAGTAGAGACTTGAAACTATATTTGAGGACTGTTTCTTATCACTTCGCATGGATTTGCTTAGAATATAGATTCTTTGAAAAGGTGGTGGGGTTAAAGCCATTAATAATGTGTTGTGTAAGGGAGGTGAGGGCTGTGGTTGTAGAGTGGTTGCTTTTGAATCCGTGTTGAAATCTGGGAGGGTGAGGGGTTGGAAATTTTGTTTAGTATTATTTATCTAGTGTTTCTAATGGAGCAAGCAGGAAAGTTGGCGGTGAGGAGGGGTGTTAGGGTTTTTTGGTTTGAAGGTTTTGGAAAATGATGTTGTTTCAGTAGGGTGTAGTAGAGACTTGACTAGATTTGCTGAAGATTTAGTGATTAGGAGGATTTCTTTTTCTCCAAGGTGTTTTTATGTTAGGTTGGATATTGAGTTGAGACGGTTGCTGTGAATTTTGAGGGTTTTAAATGGCTTTAATATCATGTTTGTTGTGAATTGGGGGTGGGGGTTGGTCTAATTGGAGTTTTTCTGAGTTTGTTTTTTATTTTTTCTTATTATCAGGGTGGGTGGGTTTCCGGGAGATGTTTCATAATATTTAGCGAGACTGTCTGATTGTTGTTTTGGGGAAGGGGGGAGTTATGGGTAAGATGAGGATGTTTGGGTATTGTGGGGGGTTGTTTTTGAGAGTGTTTTATTTTTTTTAGACGCTTGATCAGGTTTTTAATTGTTTGGCAACCGATTTTATTGCGGGTGTGTCTTCGTTAAATCACATGGATTGATAGCTATGAGGTTGGAGATTTGGCGTTTAGGTTTATTTGTTAGAATTGGTGGGGTGTTGGTGCTTGGATTTCAGAGGGAGTTTCTTCTCTGTTTTAATGAGTTGCTGATCTCGGGGTTGGAGTTTGGGTTGTAATGTTTCTGGGCTTGGGGTATATAGAAGGTTTTGATTTAATGTTGTATTGTTTTAAGTGAATGATGAGGTGTGTAGGAATGTTTGTATCGTCGATTGGTGATTAGGTGAATGGGTTTCGATAGGTTAGTAAATGCAGCCAGTTTGGGCTTTTTTTGTAGTTAGTGTAATTGGTACTTTAGTAGGTTTTCTTGTTATTATTGTATCTTATATTTATTATATATATAATATAAATATATATATATATATATATATATTATTATATTATATATAATTTTATATATAACTGATATAAAGTTCTTTATGACTAAAAATAATGATCCATTAAATATAGAAATAATTAATATTAATTGTGGTATTTTATTGTAAATTGTTTTTTTACTAAATAAGTTCCTTGTCAATAATGTTTAGTTTTTAAAATCAGCGATAGAATTAAGCTGATTTCGGATAGGCGGACTGGCGAAGCAGAAACGTTGGGATTGCGGAATTGCGGAATTCGATAGAGTAATGACGAGCAGAAAAGTTGCAATTGCGTATATTTGTCAATATGGACTGCACAGAAAACAGTTGAAGGAATTGGAACTGCGGAATTTGTCACAAGTTTGCTGAAAGCGAATTGCTGCTAACAAAAAGTTGCTGGTACGGCCTCTTGATATATAATATATATATTATATAAAAGAATATATATATATATATTATATAATAATATATATATTATATTATATTTATATTTTATATATATATATTATATATTTTACATCTATATATTAATTATATATATATATATATATTATATAGTTTATATATTATATAATATATATATATTATTATACTATATAATATTATATATATATATATATATTATATATAATTATTATAATATATATTTTTATGATATATATTATATATATAATCTATTATATATTATAATATATATTTATATTATATAAATATATAGTATATATTATATATATATATATATTATATATTATATATTATTATATGATATATATATATTTTATATATATATATATATAATATTATTATATTATATATATATAATTCTATTATATATGATATATATATATATTATATTATATATCTATATATATATAATATTCTATATAAATTTTATTATAAATATATATATATAATATATATATATATTTATATATATATATATATAATTATTAATAATATATTATATATATTATATATATAATATATATATATATTTATATATATATATTTATTATAATATATATAATATTATTATAATATATATATATAATATAATTATATAATATATTAATATTTATTATTATATATATAATATATATATATATATATAGTATATTACAAGCGGAGTGTAGAATTTCTTACCACCTTATTTAAGCTTATGATTATAATTTTATTATTTGTTTTGTATTCATCAGATTTGTGTTTTGACATACTCAATGTGGGGTTTTGTGTTCTTCTCTGAGATTTTTTTGTCTTTCTTTAATAGATTTTCTTTGGGGTTAAATCCTAACTTCAGTGATGAAATTCTAAAGTAATTCGTGTTTTTTTTCATTCTAAGTTTTATATTAATATAATATATATATAGTATATATATATTATATATAATATATATAATATAAAATATATATAGTATTATATATATATATATATATATATATATATATATATATATTATATATATATATATTTCAAATACTTATAGATAATAGAATATAGTAAATAAAAATTATAATTGAAGTGGTTTAAACAAAGAAATGAAAACATATTTAATGTGCTTAATGAAGGAGAAGATATTTTTTTTTATTTATTTTATTTTGATATATTTTGAATTTTTTTATATTATTTTATTGAAATGGTTTTTATAAAATTTTGAGTATTACAATATGAAATAAGTGTTTTATATATTATATAATTAATATATATATATATATATATATATATGTATCAAATTTCCATATTTCTATTTTGCATTATACATATTAGCTAATATTTATTGTTATATATTTGCAAACTTATAATTATATATATATCAATATTATATTAATAATATATATTATATATATATATAATTTATATATATATTATATATATATAATATATAATATATATAATAATATATATTATATATATCATATATTATATATTATATATTTATTATATATAATATATATAATTATTATTATTATTATATATATCTATATATTATATATAGGGATGTACCGATAGTATCGGTATGGGGTTCGGTACGGTTATGGCCATTTTGGGGGTTGTACGGTATCGGTATCGGTTATAAGACGATCTTAGCCGATACTTCTTACTTTTTGGGTGAAAATTATGAGAAACTTTTAGAATCAATAATAAATCTAGTTCGATATAGATAGTAGTTCTAGGTTATTATTTTTTTTTCAAGTTCTTTTTAACCCGGATTTTAGCGTTTTCTCCACTGGGGCTTTAGTCGTAACATTTACTATTTGGACAGCTTATTAATATTTATACAGATTTAAAATTTCTACTGTTTTTTGTTGATCAATAGTATTTTTTTTCTTTTTTTTTGTACGCATTTCGTGAGAGCGTGTGATTGCGCGAATGTTTTTAAACTTCTGGATTATTCATATTTAAGATATTTGCTGTAAATAGGGCTCTTTCAGGCATATTCAAATTTCAGTTTTAAAATTAGGTTTTAGCGTGCGAATAATTTTCCCCTCATTTCCCTTTGTTTTTTTTTTGTCTATTTGTTTCTCTGTTTATTTTTTTGTGTGTGTGTGTGTGTGCGTGTGTGTGTGTGTGTGCGTGTGTGTGTGTGTGTGATGTGTGTGTGTGTGTGTTGTGTGTGTGTGGTTGTGTGGTGTATGATAGCGGATTGCAAGGCGCTTTTTCTTTTGACTTTACCAAAAAATGTATTTTACGGCATAACCACACAATATTACAGTCTAAACTCTAAACCATGATAGCCCTTTTATTATTGTCTGAGACCCAGATGCTTAAGATTCATCTTTCACCCGTTTAATTCCATATAAATTTATTTATACATTTTTCGTCTGAGGGTGGAGTATGTGCCTCCGTAAATATAACACTTCCTATACATCTTCGAGAATCCTGAAATCTTCTAAACTTCGATGTTCTGTGACTTAATTTTCTTCCTTCTACTACAATAATTTTATGCTTCTGCTACTGGTCTCCTAACAGAACAGATTTCATGCTTTTTTTGTTACCTTCTACTGTCTCACGGAGACTGTTTAGTCTTCTCATCCAAATACTGGAGGTCCTCTATTTTAGGGGATATTTCATGTACACAACACTGAAAATTGTGGGTTCATACTGATTTTGGTGGGGAGGAAGCCGAATAATCAGTAATTGCGTCGAACCGATCTGTAGCAACTAATTAAGGAATGTACACACATTTCGGATCGTCCAACTTATTCTTGAACTTACACTGTGACCTTGTTTCAGCCACTAGTCCTTCTTCTATATAATAATACCACCTTCGCTCCTATCGGTAAAGATTGTGCACAACTTATATCTTTTAATTTTTTAACTTTCTCTCAACATCTCATCTTGCTCTATACATTTTTTTTTATGGGCAACTTTGATCGGGCCGATTGGGTGCATTGCGTTGCTTCTACGCTAACTGATAATTGGATGACTGCTTTGACCTGAGACCCTTCAGCTTATGCGCAGAGTGGGGAACTGAATTGTTGATTGGGATGAGCAGGTTCATTCTTCTTGAAGCTAAATTTTTTCCTCCTCAATCCTGGGTTAAGCATCGTCTTGTTCTTTCTGCCTTCAGGCTAGAAGCAGTGAAGTATCGGGTGGAAATTCTCTGTTCTCCTATCACTCGTGCACAATTTTTTTCCATTCGCTAAAAATGTTGCAGGGTACATCCTTCGACGAGAAAGGCGGACTTTCATTAAACGAAGTGCGCTGACCTCCCTGGTTCTCCTACTGGCAAATCTTTCGGCCTCTTGGCCAAAAACATCTCTAAGCAACTTCTGTAAATCATCTTTCGCTCCTCTTATTCTGCTCTGATGATTCTTGATGGTTAATATCCAACTGAAAAGGCCAATCATCTCTTGATTCCCTTTTCTCTAACTTCTCCTGGAGGATTCTGGTTACTCTTCTCTCTCCCTGCACACAGGTGACATATGCTTTACCTGTAATTTCATTTTATCGGGTGCATGGGCCTGAAATCTATGAACGTTAAGAAGGCGGGTGTCCCGGATGCATTCCTCTCCGAGTTTTGAGACGTGTGCATCCGTGTGACCCGCCCTCGTTCTAAATATTCTCTATGCCATACTAGCTTGTTCCTCAGTGTGGAACCGCTATGTCCCACTATTTCGAATCAGAGGTGCTACTCTGATCTTCTAACTACGCTCTATAGCTTCACTTGTTTCTTTCTAAGATCTTTGAAACCCCTTCTCAACTTTCACTTAGATCATCTGGAATCTCATTCCTTCTTTCGATTGCCAGTTGGATTTTCGGCGCTCGCTAGATCTAACTTGGGGCCCCGAAAAATAATTACTTTCTATTTTAACGATTTATGATTTTGCCCTTAGGAACTCGGACATCCTGTGTGGTAGCGCTGCATATCAAAGCATTTACGGGTATGCGGCGTCACTGCTTCCAAGCTCCCTCTTTGGTTTACTTCTTCTTTTGGCTTCTTATGTCTACTCTCTTTCAATCGCTCAATGTCGGCTGTTTGTGATTGCCTGGTTTCTTTTCTGGTATAAGTGTGTTCTCAGGTTTGTGTTATTCCTATTTATTCTTGCTTTTCATATTGATCTTCTCAACCTGCACATCTAACTTCTATATCTACTCATATGCCGATGACTTCGACGCTTCATTCTTCACTCGATCATTCTGCTTCCCTCTTTTTACTTCAAAATTGCTTTCGTATTATTCTATTCTATTCCGTGATTGGATGAATTTCCAGGGTCGGATGTCTCAAGCTTGTAAATTACTTTTTAAAAACTCAACTTCTACAAATCTCCCTCTCTAAGACACCTACTTTTCCTTCGTCTTTTCGTGTTTCTCTCGTCTCTTTGTTGACATATAAAAATCCTGTTAAATAACAAAAATCAGTATTGAAACCTCAATAAGCAACGGTTGCTAGGGCGCCTCAAAGAAACTGGGAGTTCCTTTTAGACTGCGAGACTTTTTCTCCTCTTTTCAGTTACTCAGCTATACATGGGGTCTCACACGGCTTATATGGGTACTGCTCTCATAGCTGAGGGCCTCTGGTTTCATCCGCTTTGGGATAGTGTGAGTCAAGGCTAAAGACTTATAACTGTCCTGTACTTTCTAGTTCAGTTGACCCTCTATATTTGCGGGCGTGTTTGGGCTGTTATCCCTTTCTAAAGGTCTAGTAGCGACAAGTGCTCGGGGGATTTCTTACTCGCGTACCAAACTTTTACGGACTCCTCGTATACAAGTGGTGCTGTGTGGCATATGAGTTTTTGTTGATATAGTGAACGTCCAGATTAGTTCACTGTGGGTGATTTTTTGTATTGATCTGTACCTGTCATGCAATTTCTCCCCATCACTGTGTTTCCTACTAATTAATCTCCTCACTTTAAAGCTGCGTCTGTGCTTTGGGTAATTTTGAAGTTGGTGAATTTTAATGGCGTTCAAGCACCCCTCCTTGACATAGGGTCTGCCGTGGTGCGGTGCACTGTAAAATAAAAAAAATAAAGGTTCTAATAAGAATTCCTTTAAGCTAGTGAAACCCACAAGCATGGCATATCCGAAGGATGACCACGTTCTGAAATGCATTAAATAGCACACCGAGGACTTTTGCTCGCTTGACAAAAAAAAAAAAAAAAAAAAAAAAAAAAATAAAAAAAAAAAAAAAATAATCAAGAAGTGGAAGCGCCTTATTGCACCCCCTAGGACAGCACTGATGAGTGATGATTGTGGCTTTTCAGCAATACACCATACTGAATGATGAGGATTGGATTTGTTAGAACTTTGATAAGTTATGCCGAAATTGCATTTGAGCATTTCATGTCACTTCAAGGAATCTACCAAGGAACTCATTTAAATTGAGAGACAGTCTATTCAAGGAGCAAGATAAGTTTCATAATTTTGCATCGTGAAGAAGAGATGAGGCCTCCGAAAACTGGAGATGCTGCCTACGAAGAGATATTCTTTCATAGCGGATGGCATGAAAATGGGACATAGGTTTTCATTATTATCAGTGCTGCAGGCAAATAATTATCTGAGCACAGTTCAACTTCATCGTCGACCAGCCGAGTGTATTTATAAAGATGTGGGTAGGACATGTAAAGCACCCAAAAAGGAAACAGGCTCTCGCCAGATACTAGTGAAGCTTAAATGTTTTTGCATCACAATTTGTGAATTTTTGATTTGAGTATTGAATGATATCCTATCTTTATCTTAAAGGAGTAATATTATTTATGCTCATGTTTGAGTAATAGCGTTTTTTTTATTTTTATCTTTTTCAGCTGATTAAATTGGCATATTTTCTTTCAATTATTTTTATTCTTTATATTGTATGCTATTTAAAGAATCTTCTTGTAAATTGTAATCATGTTTAAAACATAAAAGCTGTAGTAAATACTTTTGTTAATTACTGTACTGGAAAATGGAATGGAATATTTCTTGAAGAAACACAAAAACATAAAAAGTTTAGTTACATATATTTGCATTTTACTTCCTTAAGATCCTTATTTTAAGTTTTTTAAATAAATTATACTTGGGCAACCAATATGAAAATATAATGACTAGTATTGGTTTACAGGGGATGAATAAATTTTTCCTGAAAAGCAATTGAAATTTTGTGTATTTTTTTATGCTTATTAAAGTACGGTATCCGTATGCGGGTATCCGGTATGGTATCGGCACCATAAAAAATAGAAGTATCGTGTATCGGTATCGTTACTCGGCCCTCGTTTTTGGTATCGGTACATTCCTAATTATTATATTAAAGTTTATTATATATTTTATATATAATATATATTTATAAATATATAATAATTATTATATATGATATATATTATATTATATATATATATCTTATATATATATATATATAATTATATATATATATATATAGTATATATTATATATATAATATATATATATATTATATAAATATAATATATAATTTATATATAATATAAGTAATATATTATATATAATATATATTTATTATATATATTATATATATATTCTATAGTTATATTAAAAAAAAAGAAAATTTAAAAAAAAAAATATATATATATAATATATATATATATATATCTATATATATATATATATATTTTTATATATATATATATAAAATATATATATATATATGAATATATATATTATATATTATATAATCAATATATATATATATATTAAATTTTACTTTGGTGGCCCGCCGCGCTTATTTATTTTTCTGCGAAAAGCGGACGATCCTGAGTAACGCGGCATCACAAGGGTCGAGTCTAGATCCGTCAAAGCTAGTGTAGCAAAGGTGCGTCTGATGTCAGTTACTAGAACGTTTATAATAAGGTCTGTGTTTCATATTGTCTATGAGTAACATCTTTTTGGCAATAATGGGGAGCACCTGAAATCTATTTTTTTATATTCAGACGAAATGGATGCTGGCCAAGTAGTGGAAGGGCCTAGCATACTTTGGATTTGAAGGTCAAGATTGTGCTGAAGAAGATATTATAGGTACAAATTATGCCTTAGAGTGTGGTGTTTGTTTCGATATTAGTAGATCGTTCTTTGGTGGATACGAGTTGTGGTATGTTTTTGATAAATGGGGGTATCAGGGGCGGAGGGGAAGCTTGTTTAGTATGTTAGAAAGTTTTACGCTGTGGCGAACCGTTTCCATTTTTTTGGTTGCAGGGGGTTGTTTTATGTTTTGGTGTAGTGGGTGTCTGTTGAGAGTGATTTTTCTGTAAATTGGTTTTACTAATCATGTTCAAGTGGCCTCTGTGGAAGGTTTTTGTTTTCAGTTTTGTAAGAGGAGGAGTGTGTGGAAGTGGAGGATCGTGTTTTATTTCTAAGATTTTTTTGAATGACACAGTTAAAAGCTGTTGGTGTGGTGTGATATTGTGGAAGCCAAGCTGGGGCGCTGCATTTTACGATGAATGGATATTGTGTTGTAGTATACTATTGTGAGGATCCTTTTTGTGTTGAGGAAAATTTGCTGCCGTTAGTGTTTTTTTCTATGGGATGTTGTTTTGTATGTGGGGAGTGAGGTCATGTGTGATCAAATTTAGCCAGTTGTGGTTGCTTATTAAAACGTTGACATGGTATTTTGGACCTCTTTGTGTCGTGTGGCACCGTGTGATAGAATTTTTGGGACAGGGGTTATTTTTTTTGTCTCGCCAGCATTGTTCAAGTTTTTTTATTATTGTAATTTTTTGTTCTGGCTGTACTTATTGGAGAATTATGCTGTGATTGTTGATATTCACGTAACTATTGGGATTTTTTATTTAGGGGATGTGGGTTTTGTAAATCGTGTATTAAAAATTCTTTCTTCTCTC